>BGPR01000177.1:351117-513716 GCA_013235015.1 Araneus ventricosus
TTTTTATTCTGGATACTGGACTCTTATACTGATTTTGTTTGGCAATATTTTCTTTGATGTGAAGAAAAATAACACATATCAATAATACTATTTAGAGAAATGAGTATTGGTAATTTTCAGATCAGATTTGTAATTTTGGTAATTTTAATCAGAGTGTCGGAAAAGTGGAAGGACAACTGCTGTAAAAAAAGGTAAGTGTGCGTACTTTTAGTTGCTTTTGCGGAGCAAACTTGTTTTGTAAGAAATTACGTTTTTTTCTTATCTTTAGAATGCCTAGAGGAATACCTTTGAATTATTTGCAAAAAGGCCAAGCTTTGGCATATAAAAATGACGATAAATGTGCTAGAGAGATTACTCGTATACTTCACATCAGTCCCAATGCGATCTCCAACTTTCTCAAAAACCTTCACGGAAAGAAAAAGAAGACAGGAAGGCCAAATAATTCAAGCCTCGTGATGAAAAAAAAAAAAAAAAAAATGTCCCGCAGGCTTAAAAAGACCTGTGCAATTTTTTCAAAGCTTCGAATTCAAGCAGGACTTAGGCATGTATAGTTGCAAAAAGACAGTATTGAATGCATTAGCAAACAGTTTGTTACAACATAAAAAAAAGTAAAATGATTTCGTTTGAAAAAGCGAAAGCATCATCCGAAGGGATCAAAAACACACCTTTATACCGTTTATCTTGGATGAAACAACACACGTCGCGAATTGAACTTTTGTCATATTCTCGGAGGAGAAAAAATTTAATTTAGACAGTCTAAATGATTACCAATGCTACTGGCATTGTCGAAAGAATGAAGAATATCATTCAAGTCGTCAAAAGGGAGGAGAAAGTTGATGGTTTGGTTAGCAGTTGGACTTAGAAGTCAGAACTAGTAAGGTCTTTCTGAGTGGTAGGCAGAAGCACACAGATTATATTCGAGTGCTGGAATCTAAGCTTCTTCCTTATGTCTCAGAATTAGATGGAGAAGAATGAATGTTTCAGCAAGACGAAACATACATTCGCATTGCCAATGGAATTAAAAGTTGGTACTTTGAAAATAATGTACATATTACTAAACTCAGCTTATAGCCCTAAAATGGAAACTATCTGGGAAATGATGGTTCATCGAGTATATGTGAAGGAAAACAGTTAAAATACGTTATTGAGCTTGGGGAAGCACCGGATAGTGTTTGGGACAATATCTGTCACCCAAAATGCAACTCAATCTCTGTATGATTCAATGTCAGACAGTTTTCGAAATGATAAAAGCTAGTAGGAAGAAAATCCCATTTTGATAAAGGGGAATCGCCGAATTTCGGCTACCTGGACATTTTTTAATGTATAGTGGTGGAGAAATAATTTTAATAAAACAAGTAGTAGAATTGTTGAAGTTTATTTATCTTCAGAACAATGTAATTAAATTTTTATGAAATGCACTTTAAATTAGGAAAAAAGCAGTTTAAAAAAAATGTGTCATCGGTCCAATCAAGGAAACCGGTTGCCTAGATTGGACCACCAAGTTCTTTAAGCACAAGGAAAGCAAAAATATTTTTTGATTCTTAATTTCACGCAAGAACACAAATGCATGAATCCAAGTATGACATTATGTGCACTTCTCTCTTTGTTTCTTCATAAATGATACGTATCCTGGTTTTTAATACTTTTTAATCCAACATTTGATGGATTTAATGTTCTTTTATTGTTTTTGCTTTGACTTGTTCCAATTCCACTGAGAATTACTAGTGGTGATAAACTGTTTTCTGAGCTATTCTTATAGTTTAAGAAAATAACTACATTGATTTAAATGGACCAATATAGGCAAAGTTTAGACCAGGGCCGGTCCAAACAAAAGCGGGGTCTGATTCAAATTTGATTTGCAGGGCCTTAAAACAAATTTATTGGAACAAAATAATTGATTGCATTGCCCAATTTGGTATAGTAAGGATTAAAGGAATACGAGAAAATAATAAATAATCAAATTATTTTTGTAAAGTTAATATTTCGATTGTACAAAAAAGTTAATAAATCAAATAGCAATAAATAAATAAAATTGTTTCATAAATACAATTTGGTTTGCGAGTTACTAAAATACCTTTAAAATGTGATTTTTTTTTATTTCATTTTCTTGCATAGTTTATAGCAAATTCTTTGAGAATATCAGCATGATTTAGTTTTTTTTTATTCGGATTCGATAGATAAGATGGTTAAGGAGACAAATAGTTCTTGACTAATACTACATCTCAAGTAATTTTTTTATTATTTTCAATCTTGAGAAAGATGTTTCTGCAGATGCGACTGTAATTGGTAAGATCAATATAATTTTCAGAACAGTAACAAAATTTGGATACAATTCAAATAAATTATTTTTAAATAAATATTGTAATATTTTTATCCTGGAAGGCGAAATTCGACAAATTTTGATTTCGTTAAATAAATCAATGCAATTAATTTTCATTTTGCAAAACCAATCAGCAGCGCGGGGCCTATTTCTCTCGCATCGTTCGAAATCCCTTCGGGCCGGCCTTGCTTTGGACCACAACTAAAAAATTCCACCATCCTTATTTTTAAACTATTTTAATAAATTGATTATAGTAAATTGTAGCCAAAGAAATTTCATAGCTGAGGATATAATAACATGCTTTCTTACTTATTTAAAACAACGTAAGGGCTTTTTGTCTTTTGTTAAAATAGATAATACCTAAATCTCAACACTTGATCTCTAAGCGCTTTCTCTTAGAAACGATTTCGTACACCCCATTTACATCGGTACAACATAATTGGCCTATTTTACGGCTCAAATATTTAATAGAATTGAAGTTTTGATGCAAGTCCAAATTCGTTGACTCTCCCTTATTTCTTAATTTATTTGCAACACCACTGCCTGTTTACATTTTTGCAAAATTTGAATCAGTAGAAACTAATTAAACTATGATTATTATTTTATTTCTGAAATTCTCGCTCCTCTAATACTATATTATTACCACGGATTCGGAAACCCTCGGCGCTTTTGCGCATGCGGAGTTATTTTCAGCAAAATAGGAAGAAAGTGAAGAACGGAAGGGTGATGTTTACATTTTACTGAGCATGATCTAGCAAAGAACTCCAGAAGTGCGCTCGTATGACTCATTGCCTGACGCCTCTTTCCTGTGTAAAATCGTCCGAAAGTCCTAGACTCGGAATCCGTTGCTGAACAGTATTAGTTTTTGTCAAATGAATTGTTAAGTCATAAATACAATTTGAATAAAAAGTTAATATTTTTCAAACAATTGTCTAGAGTTCTTCTACTTTTCATTACATTTCAGTGCCCTATTCAGCAGCTTTATTTTGTATATTGGATATTATTAAACCGTGGATTTAATTGCGCTATTACAGTTGTCCAGCTTCGTCAGTTTTTCTGTATTCCTAAATCTTTTTTTTACACCGTCATCAAGACTTTACATAATTGTCCCTGATATCACGAAATAAAATAACTTTTATTATTATTATTATTATTTAAATTAGGCAACTTTCAAAAATTTCATTCCAGACACTACTTATTTCTGACTAGCCGCCTTCGGCGACCAGCTTGTTCGCCAGGAATATAATTTCAATTGAATTTTGAATAATTTTATATTCATGTTTCTCTTAATAACGTAAGCAAATCGTAGTAGATAAATATCTACTACCCATGTTCTTTTAGTGGCCTTGCACCTGTTGTGTTCATTGTCTACTTAAATGTCCCTAATGGAGTCAAATAACTGAACATGTCATGTAACATCTAATTGCAAGTTGTCAACTCCATCTTCACTTTTTTTTCCTCTTGCAAAATGTGCATTTGATTTCAACATTAAATTGGCGCAACACATTTTGTGGCCAGCGGCATGTTTGTTGAATTAAAATGTCCTGAAAAAAGAATGAAAACATTGCAGCCACAATCATTCAGTTTACAGATTCCCCACAAAATTTGATGAAATGAAATATGAAAGCAAAATGTATTATGATGTTAACTCAGCTTTCAACAATGAGAAAGAAACACGCAATTAAATATTTATTGAAACAATGAAAACGGTTTGAATTGCGTTGCAACAATGAAAAGTATTGTTGTAAATTTTGCCAAAAATTTGTTTAAAAGGTTATTAAAATTAGAGAAAAATTTGTACGGCAACTTAATTGATATCATTGAAAAGGTAATTTTTTGCACTTTCAGGTGGCGTAAAAATGATTTCTGTGCTGTAATATTTTCGGAAGTTATTAAGGAAAAACACCAAAACTTCGCTTAATTATTAATTAATTAAACTTCAAAAAAAAAAAAAACGGCTCCGTGGTGTACATTCCCACCCTCCAAAGAATGTTCGAACCAAATTTCGTAGCTGTAGGTCCAGTGGTCTGTCCGTCAGAGCGCCAACACAGATATTTCCTTTATTATTAGTAGAGATATTGGATATTATTAACCGTGGATTCAATTGCGCTGAAAAACTTTCTTTTCTGTTGGCAACGAAGTAATAAAAGCTTTTGAAACAACTTCAGTTAATATACTTTGTCTACTACTGTCTGCCTGATTTTAGGACTCGCTGGCCAGTAGCGATGAGTGGGGCATAGACGAAAGCCTTAGGGGGCGCCACTAAAGCAGAAAGTAATACAGCTATTTCACTTTATAATGCTAAATATTACAAGGGGGATATATATATATCTCGGATTCCACTTACGCTTATTTCGCCACTGAATGAGTTTCCTGAACTTTCTATGACACTGCCAGAGTTTTTTGTTTTCCCAAACTACATGTTCGGGAGAAAGAACCTTTTCTGTTTAACTTTTTATACACTTTTATTTAACTCGAGTTGTTTCATGTTTTTAAAAATGGAATTTTGTAATCATTTTTACATTCACTTTTTACTGTGCTCGAGTTTCGAAATTTTGTACACTTACGCATTCTCGGTGACAACACACTATTTTAATATTTTCAGAATTTGATTACCAGTTAATTTATAAATTTTGGCACCATATAAGGAATGCCACTTGGTTATGAATTTGAGAAAAAAACATCGATGTCAAATTTCCATAATATTTATATATATTTAAAAAAAAAACTATTTTATAGCCCACTAATAAGTGTGCTTTTAAAAACTGTTTTTTATTAAGTTCATTCACCTTAGAAACCGTTTGGAAAACGTAAAATTGAACTGAGACTTAAAGTTTTAACTATTACACTCAATATTCCAAATTGAAATACAATATTAACAATAATTTTTTTTTTCACTAACGTTTTGACTTCAATATTGTTATTTCTATTCATTTAAAATTATTACTTTGTATTCTTGTATACAAAAAAGCAATGCATCCATCGACATTATGATGAATCTCGAAGTTTTGTACCATTCCGAGTTCGAAAAAGCCATTTTTGTAAGTATGTCTAAGAAGACGAGACATGATCTCAAAAACGAAACTAGCTATATAGATGAAATCATTTTTATAGCTAGTTGCGTGCATCTAACATGTTGTTCTTATAACAGAACAAAATTGTAGTTCTTTATCAAATCCCCAACCCACCGGGAAACACTACGAGTAGGTGGATGAGAAGTCGCCGGATAAGTAAGCGGGTTCTAGCTTCCTTGGTGGGTATAGTAATAATGGGTGTTGAGTTACCCCACTCCAATGCCGGAGTGATCTCTTTCGGGAGGGGTTGGTCCGTGATGGTTATTAGGACTCCGATCTCAGAATCCAAACTGTCATGGTGGCCTTTCTTCAACCTACTCCGAATGCCCGGCCAAGGTAGGCGGAGTAACTTGGTTTACGGTTATCAAATCCTCAATGGATAGAAGTACTTTTCCAAAATGCGATGCATATTCGGTTCTTTGTACTGTACTGTGAAGTCACACAAGCAAGCGCCGTTCAGTATATGAGAAAATCAAGAGAACACTAGCTTTTTTTTAAAAAAAATTATTTTAAGTTATTACTTTTGGATGAGAATCTAAAACATTAAGCTAATTATTTTTAGATGAGAATCAATTTTTTTGCTATTGTTAAAAAAAAAAAAAAACTACTACACTGTATAAATTATTTATGCACATCTTCCGTGCATTTAGTGTTATGAAGAATATAAATTATTTTCTTGCAAACACGTGATAAATTAGAAGAATTGTTCTACATTACTCATGATTTTAGGATATCGAAGTGTAAAGCCGCAGAGAAGTAGTTCTCTGTGTATAAAGCAACTAGCAGAACGCGCACGGCGTTGCCCGTGGAATCAGGACTTCAAAAACATGAAGAAAAAAAAATCGTCCATAATGACACGGAAAAGTTTTGAAACAAAATCAAAACAAAAGATACACATTGATTTTCCCGCGATAATAACACGTAGAAAAGCAGTACAGAGTACGTTATTCCAAAACAATAAAAAAAAATTGCAACGTGAAAATCTTTATTATACAGCAATCGTGTATCTAAGTTATGCTGATGCAATACAGTCTCAAACCACAGTACCGTGACGTTTGAAGGTCACGACAGTACTCCCTTCGTCACCCCCTGGAGCTTGCGCGAAAAGCTATGGCACATTTTACGCAGATGGTAAAGAAACTCTTTTAGTTCATCACGAAAAAAATTCTCTCATAATTCAGCGAATTACGTTAGAAGTTCAAAGCCAACTTATCACCCATGTCAGAATCTTCCAGCACTGCTTAATTTACGACTAAACCCTTGCATCCAACGAAATGATTTCAAATTATTCCTAGCAAAACATGCTAAAAAGTGAGGAGAGAATAATTCCAACAGATGGCGCTAGCCGTAGCCAGGGAGAAACTCACCGTTCCGGAGAAAGAACTTCATTCGAAAAGAATTTTTTTAACCCTTTAAGAAAAAAAATTATTAAAAACGAACGGACAAAGATATTTTAACCGTTCTTGCTTTAAATGAGAGATAAATACTTCTGTTGTTACCACAAAAAAACTGAAAATCATAGGTTTATTAGAACGTTGGATGCGAGTAAATAAAAATTGACAGTTAAAAATATAAGAAGAAAGTGACAATTTTTAAAAAAATTCTCAAAATTCAGTAATTTTCGATAGAAATTCAAAACTAACTTCATTAGAACGGAACTCGCGTGCTCTTTCCGATGGTCTATCTATTTTTGTCGTACAATTATTCGAAACCATTCTATTGAGAAATTAGTGAGAAAAATCAACCAAAACAACACAAAACATGAAATAAAAAAAATTCTAGATTAAAATTTCGGCTTCGAGGTGCATTCAGTCACCATTACGACTACCTGTGTGCCAAATTTCATGGCTGTAAGTGCGATAGATTCGTCTGGACATCGCAGACAAACACACACACAAACATTGCCTTTTATATATACTAGCAGTACGCGCACGGCGTTGCCCGTGGGATCGGGACTTCAACAAAATAAAAAAAGAGCCCACATACAATTACATAAATGAAAGTTTTCAAAACGAAATCAAAACAGAAATATATATATATATATATATTATTGAGTTGGTCCGCCTCTTTTTTTCCTCTCGACCGAGTACCGTTAAATCCAAAACAATGTTAAAAGATTACAACGTGATATTTATTACACCGCAAGCAAAGTATGAAATGCAAAGAAATAAGTTAAGACACGCTTAAAAATAATAATGGAAGTCATCCAGTAAATAAATCATCTCCTCGCAGAATGCGAAAGTAATGACGTCACCCTGACCCTTCAGCCAATGAAATTGCCCGCAACGTTCCGGAGACTATCGTGGACAGAAGCTTCGCTAGAGGAAACATATCGTTCAACTACCAGGAAAAAATTAATTTAAAAAAAAACGAAAAAAGATATTTTAACCGTTCTTGTTTTAAATCCGACAAAACCGTTGCAGTTATAAGCTGAAAAAAATTGAAAATAATAGTGTTATTAGAAAGTCGGATGCAACAAATTTAAAAACAAAACTAACATTTACATGGCAAAACTGACTGATTTTTAAAAAATTCTCAAAATTCAGTAATTTACGATAGAAATTCAAAACTAACTTCATTAGAACGGAAATCGCGTGCTCTTTCCGATGGTCTATCTATTTTTGTCGTACAATTATTCGAAACCATTCTATTGAGAAATTAGTGCGAAAAATCAACCAAAACATTAAATAAAAAAATTTCTAGATTAAAATTTCGGCTTCGAGGTGCATTCAGTCACCATTACGACTATCTGTGTGCCAAATTTCATGGCTGTAAGTGCGATAGATTCGTCTGGACATCGCAGACAAACACACACACACACGCACGCACACAAACATTGCCTTTTATAAGTATAGATATCAATTTAATGAGAAATTTTTAGACTAACAGGAATCTGGCAAGGTGAACTTCGAAACTACTAACTTTCAAAATTAGATTCACTTTTCTTGTTTCGTTTTGTTGATCATGGTATAGTAATCCGTTATGTTGCAAGGCTAGCATAGATTGAAGAAAACAAAGCTGAAACCACAAAAAAAAGTACATAAATAATCACGACACACGTGTAGATTGCGAATATATTATCTATTCATTGATAAGTTGTTTTCGAAGGTACCAATAGATAACTTCCCTGCATAGTCGTGAAATAATGCCTCATCGGTAAACCAGTTTGCTTGATCTTTGACCGGAGGTCTGGTGACCCGACATCGTGATAAATAATATCGTCTCTGGTATTGATAAAATTCGAGCTTAAAAAAGTATTGGAAATCAACTCGAAACTTCTTTCTCCTTGTAAGCGAGATGGGTATGTTGTTCGTTTCCGCTCTGCTGGCCCTCCTTTTCGTGTTCGTGAGGGCCGATACCCCTGCAAACTGTACATACGAAGATATCCGTGGAACATGGGCATTTTACGAAGGAGAAAGAAGTGGGAATAGCAGTCTCGAGTGTTCGAAATACAAAGGTAATTTATTTGACAGAAATAACAGTATCTGGAAACATTTTTATTGCAAACGATTTTGCATTCGATAGTCTAGAATCGGCAACAATATACGTAGTGTAAACGAATTTTTGACCAAACGATTTTGCTTTTGTTTAGTAAATAATTGGATAGAAAAATTAATTATGAATACAATCATTTTTTCTATTTTAACTGCTGAATTTTTAAATGTAGATATTAATCTCGTTTTTTTCTTTAACTGGTTCATTTATATTTTTGGAATAGAATCAGCTCTGCTAGCAGACTTCTTTAACTTGATAAAGCCTTTCAATGCAATTTTTACAAATTCATTATGCACAATCATAATAATGAAAGCTAATATCGATTTAAAATCAGAATAAATAGGGAGGAAAATGGACTCTAAATATTCTCTAATATACATATTATGATGTAAACATAAATGAACCGAAGCAGTGATATGCATATTAATTAAAAATAATGAATACATTTAAATATTATATTTAATGCATTTAGGCAATACAAAATAAATAATTAACAGCTCAATTTTACAGTTCATCATCATATCTTATAACACATGACATAAATTTTTGCGTTTTTTAAACACTTGCTTATATTGAAAGAACATTAGCAGCTACAAAAATATTAGGTCCAGTCTTAATAACCTAATAATGTTGCAGATTACCTGCAAAATTTACTATTTTTAGATATTTATTTATTTATTATGTATAAACAATGTTTTCAACATGGAGTTACTGTAATTGTTTTAAAGCAAGAGTTAAAATTTAAATTTATAAGAACACTCACTGTATTGTATATAAAACATACAGATTTAAGTACAGTAGAACCCCGCTAATCCGAACTAATTGGGACCGGTGCCTGTTCAGATTAACCGAAATTCCGATAAAAATGGAAAAGAAAAAGATGTGCAATAATAAAAAAAAAAACGTAAGTTATAAGTACTCAGTATTACTATCTCTTGAATTCGTTTATTCAAAAGCAATAGAAAGAGAATATGTCTCCCCTTTTCATTAGAATAATGGATGTGCTCCTGTATGAAGCGACCTAATCTTACGGCGAATTGCATTAGTTTCTTTAATGTGTACAAAATTATGCATGCTGAAAAAGTACTTTTTTTTTTTAAAGTATGTAAATTTAAATCTTTTCAACTACATATAATTTTCGAAAATAAAATCGGTTTGGATTAACCACAATTTCGGATTAGCGGGGTTCTACTGCATTTAAAAAAATGAATGTTATAAATGATAATCATGTTTTTAAATTAATTTATTGTAAAATTAAAAATGAGTTTGAAATTCATTTCTGTACACGAGTTATTAAATTAGTAGAATCTATGGGAAAATCTATATTCTACACATTACTGTATGCTCTGAGGTTAACTAAACATGTATTAGTTTGCTTTATAAAGATTAAAATTTAGAGGTTTAATTTTTTAGACAAAATATTTTTCATGCAGAAATTGAAGACATAAAACAGTAATCCATTTAAAATAATTCATTATACTGCTTATTAAAAAAAGCCTAAAAATCAGAGAAAATTGATGCAACTGATTTTAGAGAAACAAATATTACACACTTTTTACAATCAACAAAGTTATCTTTTCAGGGCCATCTGTCAATATTTTCAAAATTGAACTGCTCTTTCCTGACATAGCAGTTGATGAGGCAGGAAATAAAGGCTTCTGGACCCTGATTTACAATCAAGGTTTTGAAGTGCAAATCAATTATAGGAAATATTTTGCCTTCTCCTTATACAAGAAAACAAGTGAAGGGAATATTACGAGTTATTGTGATGCCGTGTCACCAGGATGGAGTCATGACATCCTGGGAAGAAACTGGGCGTGTTATAATGCACGGAAACTAGCTCCTTTGGTTGGTCCTAAACATCATGAAGATAATCATTTGTAAGTATTACATTTTCTCAAAAATATAAAGGGGAAACATTTTGGGGATCCAACTAAAAAAATAGCAGCATATGATAGAAAATTGAAACGCTGCAACTGTTTAAAAATTAATTAATGGTTTATAAATAGTCAGTTGTGTATTAAGATTACATTAAATTGAAATTTGCATGTCAAACAACACACACTAAGGTTCAATTTTCAAGAATGAACGTGAAATCCATAAAATAAATATTGGATCCCGATTTTTTAGCTGCATCCAATTTTAAAACTAGTCATGGAAACTTTTACAGCATTTTTTCAGTATAAATATAAAGAAAATAAAGAAATTGAATCATTTAAAAAAAATTTCCCTTTTCAATTCTGGGGCTACAACAAGATGTTTTAGATGGAAAAAAGCTTCTACTAAAAGGGGGTGCAGGCGGGAAAATATTAGATTGCTTCAAATCTTGACTTCAACTTTTTCAAAACACCTTTTTTTTAGCCCCAGAAGTATTTCACAACCCTATTATTGCAAACCAGATGTTTGCATGGACTTTTATATTCACTAGCAATGATGAATGACTATTGGAAGGTTCAGAGTTAAAGGGAACCAATTCCATGCGATTCATTTCTGAGAAAAAAATATCAAAGTTGATTAGCTAGAGTTAATTAAAAATGGACTTCTAATTGTTCTTGTTACCTGGTGGGCACAAACTGATGGAGGTGTCGCTATTACACAGAAAACATCTCTGCAATATCATACCAGCATTAGCACAAAATGGGCAAAACAGACTTAGTTCACTTTAGCTTTGACCCCTCCAGTTACTGGTAAATGAGGACATTTGTTTTAATAAAAACTCTTAATCAAGATGATTTTCTTTCTTTTTTAATTCAATCATTGAACAACTAGTAAGGATTATCAAGTGTGAAAATGTGTTCAGATTTGATAGGGTTGTATGGTTTATCCACTTTAAAATTCATTTTCCAGTATCATAATTATTTGATCACAATAACTGGCCACTTGCAAGGTTAAAAGCAGTTGATATATTTGAACAAAGTTTAGTTTCAGACACCAATAATCCACATTCTGCGTAATAAACTCCATATTTTAAACAAGTTATTTAATTTCTTAAAGGTATATATATAGCTCCAAGAAAATATAAAAACACATGTTTCACGACATACTGTGGATTTGAGTTGTCATTTACCAAAGCATTAATTCAAACATACTGCAGTAAACTATCCTTTTTCATAGTTCTAGTGAACTAGTTCCTTATTTCAGTCTTATCTCAATATCCAAGACTGCACATTAAATCTTAGGTTGTTTATTCTTAAAAAACTAGATTCAAAATTCACCTTCCATTTCGTGTTGCAAATACAGCATTTTTTTAATGTATTGAATTGGGCAAATTAAATGTTTACATTTTGCTGGGAAAAGAAAAACACTGTAGAATTTGCTAAAAGAACTCAAATTAGAACAATTACACATTCCCAGATCATAAATTATAGTTTTAAAAGTGTTGGGATCTCGTCTACAAATCATACCAACTGTTTAAAAATTCGCCAAGTAAAGGAAACCAAGTTTTAAGATTATCACATTTGACAGGTAATTGCACAAAAGAAATTTTATTTTTACAGCTATCCCATATTCTTAAGTCTAGCTTCTTTAAAAATCCATACAATTATTCAAAAATATTTTCAGTATAATTTAAGTATTTGAAAGCTTTAAAAATTTCAAACAAATAATTTATAATTTGAAATGCGTCAGTATAGAAGTAAAATCTGGAAGTAGCGATTCCTGTTTTTATTTTTTAAAATTTAGTGAAAATATAAGAGCTGTACTTCAAATATCTCCACGATTCCATTTTAGGTTTGTTAAATCCTCTAATAAAACCAGCAAAGTTTTAGCTGCATGTCTGGAATAGTAAAATTCCTCTAACCGGCCACTTTTGCTTGGCTTAGATTTTTGGCCCCATAGACATGTTAAAATAACCTTTATTGATGGTCACTGAACCCCTCTAGCAGCCAGGTTGGTTGCCCTTTCGATTTCAATGAAGAACATTCCGTTCATCTTTGACCTTTTACCAAGAGAAAAGGTGGGAAAGAACAAAACAATTCATACACTCAAAAAATAACAGTGGAAATCAGATCGCAATTTATCATTCCTTCCCCATTGTGAAGAGTAGATTGAACTTCGGCCTCTGCAGGCATTGGGCATTCAAGAGTTCAATTCTGCCTTTCAAACACAGATTCAGACCGACAAAAAAAAACTGATGATACGGGTTGCGACCAATAGCAAATGAAACTTTCAGTACAAAGGACTTTAGAAAAAATACATGTTATTGTCCAATCCAAATGATTATGGATTTATTTTTTAAATTTAAATAAAAAGTAACCTCCGAAAAATCCAAGCAAACACAAATTGTATCTTTTTTCAAAAGAAATTAGAAATTTTCAAAGTGCTTTTTACGTTAGATGATTCTTAAAATTCACTTCATCAAAAATAATGAATTAGGGCTTGTTTAAATATATATTTTGTACTTGAGAACATGGAACTCTTTAGCCAATTTTCCTGGGCAGGAGAGGTGGCTGCTGTATAGGTTCAATGTAAGAACATGGCACATCCACCCAAGTTGAATTTTTTCAAACGGTAACTCACAAAATTGATATTAGCTTTAAGTAAGTTAACCCCAGTAAATTGTTGAAAGTTTTGTGAACTTGGTTACAATATTGTGCCATGTGTGTTCTTAAATCCAACCTTTAAAATGTTTTAAATATAGTTATACAATTTTTTTAGAATGTTTGAAGACTTTCTACAGAACCAATATTACTGCTATTGAATCAATGATGAACCAGCCATGAATGCAGAGTTGTTGATTTTTTAAAAAAAAATCTATTTGATTTAAATCAGATTTTAAAAAATTTAAATCAAGATTTTTTTTAAAAACTATATATATATATAACATTTGTATATTAGACAATGAGCTCTACAGTCATAGAATTATATATATATAACAATATACCATCTTATTAAGCTGTACTTTCTTTAAAAAAACAAAACAAATTGAAACAATTTAATTCAAACATGTAACTACTATTTAAAAAATATTGGTACGCACACACACAGACATTGCCTTTTATAAGTATAGATCATAGTTTAAATTGCACTATGTAGATGTTTGTATTTCTTTTGGAACATTTATATGTATTACTTAATTATTTGACTGTACCCGGCACAAGCTACGAACTAGGTTCTGGAGCATACGCCGGATAGCACCCTTTATCCTTACTTAATTATCTTGCATTTGAACATTATTGCAATATAAAAACTTTGTTTCTCCAACACTATTTAGTTTTCTCCAATATTAAAATGAAACCGACTGCATTTTACTATGTTCTTTCTTTGTGAACATGATCCTTTCACAATATTTATTTTATAAAAAAAGGAGCATCTCATACTTTGCATTTTGTTGTGTTGCTCATTAGAGATTTATTTAAAATCTAATTTGCTTGTGTTCTCAAAAATAAAGATATGGAAGTACTCTAGTTACATCAATTCACTGAAATATTTTTTTATGTTCCATATATTCTTTCTTTAAATATACATTTAAAAATATTTTAAAATCACTATTTAAAGATACATGAACAATTTTATTTCATTAAAGCAGATTAACTTGATATTTAAAATAAAGTGATTTAAATCGCCACAACCCTGCATGCATGTAAAAATAAATAAAGAATAAATATAAAATCTTTCATTACAAACCCAGTTAACAAAGTAGGACAAATTTAAAGATATTTAATACAAGCCATAATTTCAGTAATATTTAATTATGAAGTCAGTTGTGTATGTTGATTTTTCTTATCTGCCTTAAATTTCACAGAAACTATTAGTTAATTATATATGTGACATTTTTTTAAAAAACAACTTGCTGTTACACTATAAAATAGCTGAACTCAATATTTTGATTGTATTTGTCATATTTATAATATTTCACTTTCAGTACAGCAACTATATATAGAGAGACTATATTAATTTCATCTGAATTACTTTTATTCATATTTAGGATCTGACACAAAACACTAATGTTGATTTCAAATACTTACTAGACATTATGTATTTTATGAATAGAATTGTAGGAATACAAAAATTTATCCATTTTCTATATATATTTATTGAAAAAGACCATTGATGAAATGATCAAGATTATTAAAGACAATAATATATATATACAACAGCTGGCTGTTCACAATATGGAAATACACTTGTTCTAACTAGTAAAAAAATTTCATAAAATTTTTTGCTTTTATAAAAGTAAAAATAGGCAAAAACAATGTCTAGCAAGACATGATACAATTAAAAAAATTATTAACACTTACACAAAATAAATGATAAAACATCGAGTAAAGAAAGGTTTTTAAATATAAAATCAAACATTTTGCACCCAGTGAAATCTAGATGATAAAATGTCAAGTAGGCTAAATATGATAAATAAAAATATCACCTGATTCTACGCAACATATTACTTACTGGATATTCCAAAGTTTAATTTGTAACACATACAGCAAATCTTAAAAGAAAGGAAATGTTAATTTTTCTTTGCAACCACAGCCACTTTATCATTTTCAGGAGTCATTATATCTTTATATAATTTATCAACCATATTTCTGGCATAGCGCAAACGTGAAGCTAATGCTGAGGAGCATCCATACTTTTCGATGAGTTGCAAAGTGTACACTGTGAAGTCTCGATGCTCGTCAATCAATGAAACAGCACCCATTAAAGGACACAAAATGATCTTAGCATGATCTTTGAAAAAATTGGCTTGGAATGTACCATTGGTAAGATGGAAAATGATTGCAGACTTGGTTCTAAACCATGCTCGCAAGTGAGGTACGTGGGCCATTTCGTCACCTTCTCGAGGCTTAGCAGTCTCGCCAGCTTTCACTAAGTTGTCAGTCATGTAAGTATTAAAGTAATTCAGGAGTGTGATCTTTTTGTTCATCTCTGCTGGATGATTATGCATTGTGTAGTATTGCTCTTCGTTGTTTCGTTCGATGTACTGCAGACTTTCTCCGTCTGCGAGCAAAACTAAATGTGTAGCATCATTAAAGAAGACTCCAATGCTGTTATCGCATAGCTGGTAGCCAATTCCATATTTATCAGTATAATCCACCCATTTGCTTATCCAAACAAATGGAACGGCTGAGGGATCTTGGGCATCTTCCGACTGACCTGTATAACGTGCCTCAGGATTAGTGTCGATAACCTTTTCCAGCATTCGCAGTAAATCTCCCAAATGATAATCCTTAGGCATACAGCTCTGGTTTTTGAAAACTTCATCTATCTTAGCCACAGCCATTTCCATTTCGGCATTCTCCGATGGCTTCTCAGGAATTGCTTTTGGTACATTAATGGTGTCTGCCAGTGGTGGACGGCTTGAAATTTTGGAAACCTCACAAAGGGACATGTTGTGCGAGAATCTAGGCTGCATGGTGAGACAGGATGTAGGCAAGCGTGACGGAATGTAGCCAGATGTCAGAAATTCATCCAGAAGTATAGCATCTGAATTTGGCCTCATATCAGGATCAGGGTGTAGTAGCTTTTGTATCAGCAGTCGAGCACTGCGATCCAACCTTGGTGGAAGGAAGTATTCACACTTTTTTATTTTCTTGTAGGTGCTCTGCAAGGTACTTGTTTCAAAAGGGGGAGAACCAACTAGCAAAGTATACATAATGCAACCAAGGGACCATATATCGACTTCATAACTGTGTCCTCTTTTAGTTAAGATTTCAGGTGCAATATAATTTGGTGTTCCACAAAGAGTCTTCTTTCTTTCTCCATCATGATTAATACGAGTGGCTAATCCAAAATCTCCAACTTTGATTTCCATTTCATCATTTATGAACAGATTTCCAAGTTTCAAATCTCGATGGATTACTTTGTTGTCATGCATATACTTGCATGCCAAAACTATCTGTCGCATGAAATAGCGAACTTCGGGAACGGTGAGAGTTTTCCTCCGTTTATGCATCTCCATCAGCGATCGCTTTCGGCAAAGTTCCAAAACTATATACATGTTACTTTCATCCTCAAAATAGCTGTGAAGAGATACGATGTACTTATGGGAAAGGGAACTGTGAATTTGAATTTCTTGAAACATTTTTTCTTTGTGATGTGGCTTCATCAACATCGTTTTTGAAACAACTTTCCCAGCGAATGTTTCTCCTGTGGTAGTATTTTTGAACTCATAACATCTGGCAAATCCACCTTTTCCTAAAAAGCATCCTCGACGATAAGTTACTTTCGATTTTGGATTAGTTATCATTTGTTTAAGTTCTTCATGTTTCGTTCGGTCACCCATGATGAGACAGTTAAAACGGATTTCTTAGCTTCGAAACTGGGCAGTTAAAATATCACAAACAAATGTCTGTCATTAAAATACGCAAAAAAGAATAACAGGCTAAAACATGAGAATTAAAAACGTCAATTTAAAATAGAACTCACTTCTACTCGATAAGCAGTTTCAAATTTACCCCTAACCGATTTTCCGCTTTCAAAACTTGAATCGTAGTGACGGTTATGACAGTTAGATTGGCAACATATATTTATGACATCAACATTTCTTATAAAAATATTTAGCTCTCTGAATTTATTAAATTTATGTTCAGAAATGCATCTAATTTTATTTTTATATGAACTTATTTATTTTAACTTAATTACTCTTGGAAAGAAGTGATTCCACCATTTTTATTGTTGTTGTAAAAGGCTTTGCATAACTGTAACCGTATTTGCACAACAAGTATTTACAAACAAATGAATTTGTGTGCTTTGGCAGGGACGATTTAATTTCTCTGAATTACCACTGGGATTGATTTAATACTGTCAAGGACTAATTTAACCTTTGCTATGGAACTACCTGCTCAGGTTTTTCTGGAACGATTAGCACTGCATCTAATTGGAAGTAGGGGATTATAGCCATTGTTGCTTCAAATCCCGTAACACAAATTCAAGTTCAAGTACGATTTAATTTTTAAAACGAAATGATGACATTTTTTGTTTTGATCGAGAAATGGGATACGAGAAATTCTAAGTTTAGAAACTGGAAACGTGACATGTGTTCGCCATGTTGGAGTGAAACGAAAAGTAGAATGAAATATACAACTTTTGAAGTATGGAATTGAAACAACGAGAGTTGCTCGATAGCAGATTTTCGAGAAGTTATATAAAATAAAGGGGTTACGGCCTTTGATTATAAAAAAAACTCTAAGCTCGTTGCTCACGTCTTCAGCACGAACTGAGGAGGACAAAAGTCATTGCTTCTAAAGATCTATTTTACGTCTCATTTAATCAAGATCTGTTATTTAAGTTTTGAGTTAATGATTTTCATTTGAATAATTTAAAAATCGTCAGGGATATTCATAATTTGTAAATCTTTTGGTTTAGCTGATCAGATAAAAATAAAGATGTTAATTGTCAGAAACATTCTATTTTGCTTTACTTTTTAATGTTGTTAACAACATTAGATGGTATAATAATACACTGGTTTTTGAAGTACTGTATCTCATTTTCTAATTCCTTAAATGATGTTGTAGCATTTTTCATAATACTGCTGAAACCCAATTACTACTTGAGAGATTCTAATCTTGAATAAGTGCATATATTAATCTGTGTGACAGTTTCAGTGATTCTGTAAATATGTTTAATATTATAGAAAAAATTCTTTTTAATTTCTCTGTCTTGAGTACAAAATAATTCTTGCAATTATGTATCATTTCCTCCCTCGCACTTTTCGTAAGGTATTGCAGTGGCATAGCAAGGGTGAATGGCATCAGGGATAAATAAGTTTGGTTGCATGTGAGAACATGGTAGGGCTGCCAAAATTTAATTTTTTCAAGCTGTAAGTACCAAATTTGATATTAGAATTAACCAAATTAAGATCTAACTTTTGGCGAAAGTGTTCAGAACTTGGTAGCAGAACTGAATTTTAAGTTCAGGTTTCGCTCTCTTTTGACTTATCTTTTTATAAAAGGAAATAAGCACTCTAAGGTGTTTTTTTCTAGTGACCCTAAGACTGATTCTTTCTGAGGGCAGTAATATCCTCCTTCTTTATGCCACTGAATTTTGGTTCTTGTTTAAATCTAGCTCAACATAACATGGCAAAATTAAATTATTTCTCCAGTTTCTTTGATCCAAAAGAAATCTTATGAATTAGTTAAACTTTTTATAATTAACATTTCATTCACACCATATTTCTGAGTGTAAAAAGTAAAATTGACATATTTTGGGAATTAATTGCATTTAAATTATGTTTTTCATAATAATGTATGATGCTTGTACAAGCTTTTGATGCTGTATTTTTAGCTTCCATCAGAGGTGATATTTGTCACAGACTAAATTTGATGAATGAACTGTAAAAAGAAATATATATATATATTTTAAAAAGATAATTATGATTATTTTTTTAATTACTGTATTGAATAATTTTCTAACTCTGTGAGTCAGTGACAGCAATTGAATTGTTTTTATCACTATAGGCTTGAAGCAACTGGCTTTTTCCATCAAGACAAGAACTTTATCAGACGAATTAATACAGCTCAGAAATCATGGTCTGCAAGAGCTTATCCAGAATTCGAAGGCATTCCTGTTGCTGATCTTATTCGAAGAGCAGGAGGAGTCAAATCACGAATCCATCAGTAAGAACAGATTTTTAAAAATTTGGAATACATCTAAAAATATGATTCATATCATTGCTGTAGTCATGGATGATTAAATGTGTTATAATTATTAATAGATGTTTCTAGAAAAATATTGATAAGTTTTTATAAATTATACTGAAATTTTATAGTTCTTTTCTGTAAAATAGAAGGCTATCAAAATGTATTCACAAAACTACAAGCTAATGAAATTTTGTTGATTGCTGCACTAATAGAAAAATTATCAGCAATATTCATACTTGGTGACTATTGCTGTCAAGTTTATGGAGAAGTAGCTTTTATATTATATATATATATATATATATATATATATATATATAACTTTTAAATGGAAAACATCATTAAAAATTTTACATTTTCCTAGAAATTCAAATATATTCAAACATTTTTTTTTGTTTATTTTAAATCATATATATATGTTATGAATCATATGTTTCAAAATTCACATGAGCTGACATTTTGGTAATTTTTTATATTTTATTTTGCGCTTTCGTAAGTGTTTTTTCTTATCTTTGTTTAGATTTTAAAATTTATTATTGATTTATGCATATGCCTTTAAAATATATTTCTTATGTGTTTTTGTATAATAGCTTTTAAGAAATTAATTATTACAAATAGAATATTGGATCATCTGGTAAGGTGGGATTAATATTTTTAAAAAGTTCTTTTTGGCAGTAAATGAACTTGTTCATATTATTTTAATTTATTAGATATTTTGGCAGATCATAGTAATAATCAAGAAGCTAGTGAAGCATTAAAATCATTTACTTAAATGGAAGCAAATTGTTTCCATCTGAGAACTAAAAAAATGACAAAATCTTAAACATAGCAGTACTTGTTTGCTGTAACTAACTTATAGTTCATGCGGTGAATTCAGAATGAGACTTACATAGAAACACTCAATACAATGCAATTAATAAAACTGAACTACAAGATGATTGAAACCAGATCACACTGGAAAGGACTTAAAAGACAGTTTGTGTGATAAATAGGAGGCATATTCTTGACCAAGCAGGCAGGCATGGTTCTTTGACTGAATATTATTTACTTTGACAACATCTAGATTTATTCAAGCTGCTTTAACCCTCTGCATTTGGCTTGATTTTGATACCTTCCAATTCTGAAATACTGGGCTTTTTTAACTGGATTATGAGATTTAACTGAATTACGAGGCATTAAGAACAAATTACAATGAAATAGACTTGAAGCGCCATTTAGAGGCAAAATGAAACGTGGAATAATGACTATTACAATATTTTTAGCCTACATAGAGGAAAAGCGGGATCTGTATTGAAAATGTGGGAAATAAACTTATGCACGCTATTTTCACGTGACCCATATTAGGAGACGGATTTCGTATCCTGTGGAAATCGAGGGAGCTGTATGCAGAGGGTTATATACAAATTTTAAAATATCAGAGCATCAATATACCTGTTTATAAAAATATGAAATTCTCACATTTTTTCTCTCACTAGTGGGGAATCCAGGGCGGGGCTATTGGGCTGCAGACCCCCCAGAGCTAAACCAAAGTTCTTGATTTTATTTAAAAGGTCACTACAGCTGTTTGTTGTTAATTTTCATTAAAAAAAATAACAAAATTGTGATAACATTGCTTTTGGGCTGGATAGTCTGGAAAATTTTCCTATTTTTCTAGTCATTCCACTTGTACTTGTAGCGTTGGCGCTGTTGAAAACGTTTTTTGGCTAGTTATTTCATGGTATTTTTTTGTTAAATTATCGAAAATATTGTAGTGTTCTTTATAATTCTTATTGTCAGGTGAGGAAAGTCTGTAAAGTTAAAGTGTTTTGGTTTACATAAGCCATGAGGGTTAACATTTGCCACTATGATACAAAATTTTTATGACCTCAGCCCCCTTCCAGACCCGAATCCTGGATTCGCCACTGTGTCTCATTGAGAGATGAGATGTCTGAAATAGCATAGTCTAGTTAATTTTTCCAAAAAGATTTGTTGTTGTGTTTATAAAATGTGCTTTAATTGTTGTGTGTTACAGATTTAAAGTTGAATCTTCATTTATAACAATGACTGTGTTAAGGATGAAAACAATCAAGATATCAAAGTTGCAGTCAAATCCCTTATTTCTTCATTGCTTTTAAAATTTACATTTCTTCTGCATGCTCTATGAAAAGTGTTAAAATATGACCATTTATTGATAAGTCCTAATGCTGGTGCCTTTCAACTGTGAACTGGCATTTTGGTGATAAATGGTTGCCAGAAGATGTGAGCACGCCAATGTGCACTACTACATTCTCACTTTTTGCTTTCTTCTCTTGAAACTTGTATAGTGTGTGTGTGTGATCGTCAAAATAAATGTTTTGTTCGTGAACAAGGGTTCTGCTTTAATTTTCTAATTAAACCGACATTACATTATATGCATTCTACTCCACTGCTCTCCTTGAGTTTGGATGGAACCATTGGTTCCACTCACCAGAGTTAAATCATACGTTGCCTATGGATATAACATTCTTGGTTAAGAAGTAATTTCATCTTTGTTTTGAAACAGCCCTTGTTCGATGGACTTCGTCAGTTCACGCTACTAACATTGCTTCCGATTAAAGCAATTCCTTTGAAAAGGAATAAAGTATTTCGTAACGAAGGATTAAATTGCATTTGACATGATTATAACTGAAGTTAATCATAAGCAAAAGGCTTACAGAAATAAGCTGAATAAAAATTGAACAATTCGTAAATACATTCCAAGCTGTAGAGAAAACTAAGGATTATATCGAATCAAAATGCCAGTTCACAGTTGAAAGGCACCAACATCCTGGACCCTGTTGCAATGTTTACATGCAACACTAATACACATTGATTATGTAACAAACACATGAAAATTATACAAAATTGTTAATACACAATGTAGCGCTGTAATGAAATATGTAAAACGTACAAACAGTTAATATAGGTTAATTCTAAAACACTTAATTGGAATCTTGTAAAAATAATTAAAGTTCACGCAGGTAAGGATAATGTAGTAAGAGTTGTAACAGTGAAAACAAACAAAGGCATTTATCATCGTCCAGTAAACAAAATCATAAAATTACCTTTCTATGATTAACTATCAATAGGTATTGCATATTTATATCTGTGTTTTTATTCATTATCATATATTAATTGTTTGTATGGTTTACGTATTTCATTATAGTGCTAATCAGTGAATACATTGTGTATTAGTGTTGCATGTAAACATTGTAACAGGGCCCAAAATGTTGGCGCCTTTCAACTGTGAACTGGCATTTTGGCGATAAATGGTTGCCAGAAGATGTGAGCGTGTTAATGTGCACTACTACGTTCTCACTTTTTGCTTTCTTCTCTTGAAACATGTATAGAGTGTGTGTGATCGTCAAAATAAATGTTGTGTTCGTGAACAAGGATTCTGCTTTAATTTTCTAATTAAATAGACATTACATTATATGCATTCTACTCCACTGCTCTCTGTGAGTTTGGACAGAACCACCTAAACTCTAAGTACATTTCTTATAAATTGCTTTAGCAGCTCTGAAGAGCCCAGTGAAAGTTTTATACACCCAATATGGTAGCAAAGGGAGATAATCATTATTATTCTGGATACTAGTCTTTAAGAGGTGTATGAAGATAAAATATTTTTATGTTTATGGCCTTTAAGTTCACCAATATGATAAGTATTGCCTACCCTCACTGTGCCATTACATATGCATGCTGCAAGTGTTATGGTTTAAAAATGAGAGCATTATTATTTTTGGAAGTGTTATGAGTGGAATGATATGAGTGCTAAAAATTTATATTCTCACAAAATAGAAGAAAATTTAGTTGGACTCTCTCTTTAGTGGGATGTACTCTCCAAGTTCATTTTCAAAATTTATTGGTTTTTTTTTATATGGTCTATAGATATCCACCTGTTAGATCTGATGTTCCTTTTGAATCTGAAGAAATCTATGGAAGTTTACCCGAAGAATTTGATTGGAGGAATGTGAGTGGAGTGAATTATGTTTCACCAGTTCGTGATCAAGGTTTGTGAAAATTAAAGCAATTTCTGCCTCTAAATTTTGTTAATATTGTAAAACTTGAATACTAGGCTAATTATTGAAGAAGTTTTAAATATCCAGTTTTATGGCCTTTGGAAAAAATAAATGAGTTGGTTTATCTCTATACATGGAAACATATATACTCTCTAAGACAGTTTGTTAATTTATTAATTAACATAAAATGATGTATAATTTAAAGTTAACATGTTAAATGACATGCTGGTGATATTTCATTTGGTTTAACTACCCTTGTGGTCCACATAGAATGCTAGTTTAAGGATAAGTGTTACTAAATAAAGAATCAAGTGCCCATCCTCAGAGGAGAACATCAATTTTAATGTGCTGATTTTCTGTTTATTTTCATTGTATTATCTTTTTAACATTTAAGAATCAAATTGTCTTCTAAAATATCCCACGTTGCATAAGTCATGAATTTTTCATTTAAAGTCTTGATTTCTTGTTCAGCTGCTAGGAATCCTCAAAATTCAGTGCCTCAGTTTCTGGACAAAATATCTGTTTGTAAAAAAATTACATATCTAAGAAATATCAAGTTTTATTTAAAGTGTAGGAAGTTCATTTTATGTGTAACAAAAAAATTAATCATTAAACTAAATGTTTCTATTTTCACACAGATCTCTAAGATGTGGCTTGGTTATGAAATTTTTTTTCTTCCTTTAAATTAATAAGCAGATGAATGAAGGGGTGATACTCTGGTCCATATTTAACTGGAATACCAGATTTTTTACTTACTCTTTCTTGCATTAGAACAAATGAAACAGAATATAGAACATCCTCGATTATTGATTGAGTAGATGCTGTGAAATATTTTTTCCCTTTAAGCAAAAATTCAATTGAAAGTGTCTCAGTCAGAAAATCCATCTTGAGAATAAGTTGATAAAAAATTTAGGATTGATTTATTTAATAGCTGGATCACTTACAAAAATTCGTTTCATTTTGTGAGTACATGTACAATACCTGTTAATATTCATACTTCTAATTCTTATCTAATGCTTGAAGAGTTAAGTGAAAAACTATTGTGTACGTCAAAATCTGTTGATTCTACTGAAGTTTCAATTGTGTCAGGGAAGAAAAATAATAATGTAGCTATTTGCAGATTTTTACCCCCCCCCCCCCAAAAAAAAATGCAATCTAAACATAGCAGTTAATTTTAATATTGAAAAACCAAAAAGATAAATAACTTTTAATTTATAGTAACTTTTTAAGAAAATTATTCTTCCTGCATTACTAGTGTGATTGTTTGCAAATATGTAAATGCATCCATATCAATATGATATTGTAATTTTATCAGTCTTTCAATCCATGGTAGTTTTCAGGATTTTTAAAATGCAGTTGCCACCTCTTCTGTCTTAAGCATTTAAGTCTGAGTGTTGCACACTGTGATTTTAGGAATTTTGTCAAAAATGCCAAGAGAACTTGAGGGTTTGATGTTGGGCATTAACAAAAATGTTCAAATTTGAATTTCTAAAAATGTGAACACTTCAAACATTTTGAATGACATGTTTATTATTTGTATTTAAATTTTTAATAATTTATACTAATAGTTTTGAAATTAATTGATTAACTGAAAATGACTAAAGAAACATCATGATTATTTTTTTGAAGTCATAAACGTTTTCCATAGAAATGAATACATTATAATGTATTCATGTATGTATCTTTTAATGCATTATTTCGTTTTTAAAATAAAAAAAAATTGAATTCAGACCAAAAAAATTATACTTGTGACATATTATAGAATTTCACTCTTATCAGGTTTATTCGCTTGTATTATATAGGAGGATGTGGCAGTTGTTATGCTTTTTCATCCATGGCCATGCTGGAATGTCGTTTAAGAGTTATAACTAACAATAAAGTTCAAGTGACATTTTCTCCTCAAGATATTGTTGGCTGCTCAGAATATTCTCAAGGTAAATAGATTTTGTGAAATTTACTTGCAAATGGTTGGTTAAAAAAAGGAAAGACTGCTGTACATATATGAAACAATTAAAAGATACTACTAAATTAATTATTATTCCACAGATTTAATAATTATTATATCTACAGATTTACAAATTCATGAAAATTTCCTATTTTAATAAATTATAAATGTTTTTCCCCAAATAAGTAATAAAAAAAGTTCTTTAAAGAAGTATAGCTAAAAAAGATAAAGTGCCCCGAAACACATTTTTTTTCAAATCTAATAATTGTTAGTGTAATATTTAAAATGGGAAATTTGTTATGAATTATTGGCTGCTCAGAATAATAATAACAATAAAAGCATAGAAAGATTATTATTCTCAGAAAAAAAGTGTTACTGAATTTTTTGTGTAAAATTTGTAAAAAAAAAAAATCTTTATTGTGTATGAAAGAAAAAAAAAAAAAGCAAAATAATAAAATGGAATTAAAAAAAATCTGTGCACTTATGCATTAAAAAGATGGAATTGAGGTATTTTTTAATATCTAATTGATAAAAGCAATAATGTGCATCTAAACTCTCAAAGTATTTTTTTAAAATTTAATATATCTCAAAGGTTTCTGGTTAATCATTAACAGAATGAAATGCTTAGTTTTTATCAATTGGCTAATTTTATCTTGTTATACTACCTTGATGACACTAAATGCAAACACTCAATTGTATATATATAGTTACTTTAAGAGCTGTAAATTAGTAGAAGCTTTAAAGCTTTTCATACATTGAAAATAATTTTAAAGTTTCCAAACACATTTTTTACCTCAATTAGACAATAGTATAACTCAAGGTCTAAATAATAAATTCCTCAGAAGCGGACTGTATATTTATTATCTGAAATTGAAGGTGGGTTTTCACTCGTAGAAGCCAACTGTACAACCCTCAATAAACATCAAAGAGAAAAAGGGGAATCACAGAAATAAAATAAAGAAAAATTATTGCATGAATCGAAACTCGGAAAAAGCAAACAAAGCAAGGATCAAACTTTCCCTTTCACTCGGGTACAAAGGAGGTTGTTGACATTCTCTTCCTGTGGTGGAAAATTATTGCTGTTGGCATCACCATGCAGCATTTTTGATTTTATGTTTACTGCCAAACATTGTCTAAGATATGCCAATGATTTATATCTTCTCATCTCTCTAGTTTATTCATATAACAGCACATTTATGGATTGGTATGTTTTAAGGAGAGAAACATTATTATTGTTCATACAATAAGTTAAAACAGCTGTCTGTGTTAATTTTTCAAAATTTATGCAGTTTTAATACTTATTTAAACTCTGAAAATTTTCACAGAGAAATTTGAATAGGGAATTACAAATATCACATGGTAACACTTTGCTTTAAGATCGACACCTACTAAGTAATACTTAACAATGTCTTCCATGAGCTAAGAATGATTTTACATGCATTTATCGATTCATAGCAATGTATTGTAAGGTCACTGTAATATAAAACATCACTTCATCATTGTTGGTTGTTTATAGAAATTTACTGAAGTATCAATGTCAGTGAAGAATTTAATAATAACTATGCTTTTTGTAAAATATGAAGCTTGTTTAATCTTTACGCAAATCATTTACAATTATGTCTTCATATCCTTTCTTTTGGCTTCTGCACCTCTGTTCTGTTCAGTCTTGTTGTTGCTCATTGCCTCCATGCATAAGCACACAGTCCTTTCTGTGCATGTTTCTCTTCTAGTTGTTTGTTTTTTGGAGGCATAGTGATAACAAATATATGATTTGAATTCGAAAATATTGCTTAATGGTCATTCACAATCAAGTGATTTAAGCAATGAATGACATGAATTCAATAACATTTCGATCATACATTTTCAAATGGTTTGCTGAATAAAATTTAAATTATGTTCATACTTCACTATGTATAGGCCATTTTAAGACTTACAAATACTGTTTTACTGAAAAAGATTGTAAATTATTTTTAGATATCGCATGACATATTTTCTTAAATAGCTAAAAATGTGTTTATAATAAAGTTCACTTTCATGATATCATAGAGAAATATTGTCATGTTTAACATGGAAACTTTTATATGCTTTGTAATCCGCCCCCCCCCAAATATTGTACAATAAAAAACATTTATCAAGATGTTTTATTATCTGATAACTATACATGTTTTTATGCATATGTTATATGATGCTCTTGAGCCACTGAACATCATGTTAATGCATGGTGTTTGTAAGTGGTGACATATAAATTGTTTTTCACAAAACATCCTTGAACATTTAAACATCAGTGGTGAAAGTGTCTTTGAAATACAGCAAAGTTTCTTGAATTTGTATTACATTTCTAAATTCTTTTCAGATTACATATAATTTTTAAAAGCTTTATTTTGGTGTATTTTAGGCTCCCCCCCCCCAGGATTGTATTAACTGGAGTATTATTGTAAAATATTAACAAGATCGTAGGGTTTAAGCAATAAAATACTGTGTTAAACTTATAATTTTTGCATGCATGTATACGATCTTAATCTGTGCCCCCCCTCTCCCCCAAAAAAGTAGCAAGAAATTTTGACTACTTTTTACTACTTAATACTTTTTGCTTGCAACTTATATTTATTTGTTATAATTATTTTTCTATTTAAACTGCTCTTTTTAGGGTGTGAAGGAGGATTTCCATATTTAATAGCTGGGAAATATGCACAGGATTTTGGAGTTGTACCTGAACAGTGTAGTCCATATGAAGGGAAGGACGAGAAGTGCAAAACAAAGAAATGCAAAAGATATTATGTTGCAGATTATAAATACATTGGAGGATTTTATGGGGGGTAATAATTTAAAATGCTCATTTTTGTCTCTTGTATGTCTTTTATAAGACAAACATATACTGTATAATATATGTTTCATTATTCATAGTTATGCAGCATAAGATTACTAGTCAGTGTTTTAACAAACGATTTATCAAATAAATATTTACGCATGGTGTCTACTCTAATTGTGGCCCAGTAGCTAATTTCTAAACTGTCCAAGTCAGGTATATACACTGGTGTTCCAAAATAACGAACAGATAAAGATGCTACAAGATTGGTGTTAATATGGATACTATGGTTCGCAATCAGTTGCCGAGAATCGTGGGACATACTATCGTCGAAACTCTCATTTTACAGTGAAGATTTGGTCACAAGGGCAATTAGGTGGGCGACCAGAAAGGGATGAAGGCAAAAATGGAATTTGACCCTTCCTGTTTCACAGAAAGTTGAGCAAGATGCAACTTTCAGCAATGATTATGTTTGATGCTCATAATATATATAT
Organism: Araneus ventricosus; assembly: GCA_013235015.1. Classification (NCBI taxonomy): domain Eukaryota; kingdom Metazoa; phylum Arthropoda; class Arachnida; order Araneae; family Araneidae; genus Araneus; species Araneus ventricosus. Next base: position 379,845 of record BGPR01000177.1, read on the forward strand.
GCGTTTTCGTAAACACAGCACAAATATTCGGGAAGATATAAACAGACATGACACAGGCTTGGAGCTAAAAAAGCTGAGCTTCATAAATAATGAATTGTGCTAAACATAAATACCGAGATTTAAAATATGTATGATTAATTCAAAAATAAATTAAATAAATTTATACAAAAAATGCTTAAGATATTTAAAATATTGTATATTATTATATAAAAGAAAATTAAGAATGATAAAATCTGATGCCAAAAAAAGCTGAAATCCGTGTTTCCGCGGAAATGTGTCGTGTCTGTATAAAGGTTTTTTTTTAAAAAAATCCCAAATTTTTCTGCATGTTTTGTGCTTATAACATGCAGAATTTTCTAGCAGATTGTACAAAACATGCAGAATACTTGACAATATGTAAAAGAAGCATTGTATTAAAATTTGAATATTACAGGAAATATGAGCATTTGTAGTAAATTTTTTACTGTGCATGTGCAAAACGTAGCATAATTTTTTCCCCATAACTTCAGAGCCAGATATATAGGCCAACTTATATAAAAATTCCAGTTCAATACCATTAATATTCAGAAAGATATCAGCAATGCAACTTGGTGAATTTCGGTACACTCCAAGAGAAGCTTAATGATGAGGGATCTTGCACAAATTGATATTTTTTAAACTTGAATCCTCCAACAGTAATATTGAATTTTATTAAAGTTGAATATCCTGAATACTCATCTATACTTATAAGTTAAATACATAATTTAAATTATAGTTTGATGATTACTATTTGAAGATTTGAGTTTAAAAAATATCAATTTGGGAAAGATCCCTCATTATTTAGCTTCTCTTATTTTGTACCGAAATTCACCAAGTTGCAATACCAATATCTTTCTGAATACTAATGGTATTGAATTGGAATTTTTTATATAAAGACCTATATATCTGGGTCTGCAATATGAGAAAGCAACAACCTGCTATGTTTTACACATGCACAGTAAACATTATTTACTGCAAATGCTCATATTTCCTGTAATATTCAAATGTTTTAATTCAATTTTTAATACATTATTTCTTTTACATATAGTCGAGCAGGGTGCATAGTGAGAAATTGCTACAAAAAATTACGCACCTTTGAACATGCATGCATACATAGATCCATGTTTCTTCTAAGCATAGGATGTTTTGTTTCATAATAATACATAGTTTTTATTGAAAAATTTAAAATAAATATATTCTTTTAATTTTAAACGTGTATTTTTTTAATTTTAAGATTTATTTCTGTATGTGAACATCTTCTATTGTAAAATAAACTATGTCTTTTTGGTTTGACAAACAAATAAAAATGATAATGCAAATTGTCATTACCAAAAATTAAGTCAACTTTTATTAGATTAGCAATAAAAATCTGTGAACTTTTCAACATTTCCTAAAATTAACAAAAGACCAGTTAATTTAGATTACCAGTTAATTTGCCCCTTCAGGATAATCATTTAAGTATTTCAATATACAGCCCATTGTTGAAGAAAGAGGGAGCGGAAAAAAGTTCAATAGTCCAATCAACGAAGAGTTTGAAAAACAAAAACAAAAAAAAAAAAAAAAACCCAATAAATCATACAGTTTTGAAAATAGGTATACACGTTCTTTAGGGGCTCCTGATGAACATACTAAAATTCTTGGATTTTAAACCCCTCCCCCTCCTTTAGTTTTTCTTGAATATCTCTAAAAACTATTCAGGTTTCAAATTACAAATGCTTTAACAAATTAAAAAGCGTAAAATTCGCTACAAATAAATACTTTTATTTTTCTTATAGCTTTTATAATTTCTGAGATAATGGGTCGCAAACTTTGCAACCATCTTGGATTTATTGCCCCTTTTTTAGTTTTTTTTTTTAAATATCTCGAAAACTATTCAATTTGCAAATTTAATGTAATCAGCAAATTAAAAAGCGTAAAATTCCTTAAAAATATGTGCCTTTATGTTTCTTCTATCATTAATAGTTTCCAAGGTAATGGGTCTCAAAGTTTGCTGCAATCTTGGATTTTATCCCCCGTTTTAAGTTTTTCTTGAAAATCTCAAAAACTACTAAATTTTCAAATCACACGGGATGCAACAAATTGAAGAACGTAAAATTGCCTACTAAAGAGTGGTTTCATTTTTGTTCTAGCTTTAATAGTTTCCGAGATTAATGGGCTTCAAAATTTGCTACCATCTTGGATTTCATCCCCTTTTTTTCCTTAAATATCTTAGAAACTATTAAAACTAGAAGAAAAATAAAAGCAGGTATTTGTAGGAAATTTTACGATCGTTAATTTGTTGCATTACATGTAATTGAAAATTTAATAGTTTTCGAGATATTAAAAGAAACTAAAAAAGAGGGATGAAATCCGAGATGGTGGCAAACTTTGAGAACCATTATCTTAGAAACTATTAAAGCTAGAAGAAAAATAAAAGCATATATTTGTAAGGAATTTTACACTCTTTAATTTGTGAAATCAATTGTAATTTGAAAACTAAGTAGTTTTTGAGATATTCAAGAAAAACTAAAAAAGGGGAATGAAATCCAAGATGGTAAGCCCCACCATTACTTTAGTATGTTCATCAGGACCCCCTCACGAATATGTGTTTCAAATTTTCAAAACTAGATGTTATGTTGATATCCCTGATATTTCCTTTCACATTCTTTTCTTGATACATCCAGTAAACAAAGCTTTATGACTATGCTTTCAATTTATAGTATTCAACTCTGGGGGAACAAAGAATATTTTCTTTGCACTTCTCGAAAAAATTAAGTAGTTTTTAAGGACCTTTTTTCAAAAGTAAGCACTTTTAAGTGCTTAAAAATGGTTTTCAAATTTAAGCATTTTTTCATGACGCTACGCACCCTGTCAAGTATTCTGCAAGTTTCATACAATTTGGTGGAAAACTCTGCATATTATAAGCAAAAAACATGCAGAAAAATTTGGAACAAATATTCAGGAAGATATAAAGGATCTTCCTGAATATTTGTGCCGTGTTTACGAAAATGCACGTAAATATTATGCAGATGAAACATAACCACTGATGAAAGTTACATCTCATTATCAGTTTTCTGTGAAACAGGATGGGTCAAATTCCATTTTTGCCTTCATCCCCTTCTGGTAGCCCCCCTAATTGTCTTTGTGACCCTATCTTCACTGTAAAATGCGAGTTCTGACGATAGTATGTCCCACGATTCTCAGAAACCGATTGCAAACCATAGTGTCCGTATTAACTCCAATTTTGTAGCATCTTCAAGATTGAGCATTATTTTTGAACACCAGTGTATTTCTAATTGGAAAATGCCTTAAATAATATAAATAATTCTGTTTTATGCTAGTTGAGGCAATAAATTAATTCTGAAAAAATTCTGAAGTCTCTTATAGTCCTTTGGTCCTATTTAGTAAAATATTCTTGACACACTAACAAATGAAAAAAAAAAAAAAAAAAAGTTCCACTCTTCTGCAACAAAAGCTGCTCGAGTTATGAAGCTTTAAATATCACTAGTGTAGATCATTTCAGTGGCATCCTCGAGGAAAATCCACTAATCAATGGAAAGTGCTTGCTTGAGGTAGCTGCTGGCTTGCTTAAAATAATGAAATTTAAAGGTTCATAACTCAGCCAGTTTCAGCTGCAGAAGAAAGGAATTTTTGCTGCTTAAAAGGTCACTGTGTGAAGATTATTTTGCTAAATATGACTGGGAACAAGGGACTATATAAAAATTTGTAGTTTTTTTAGCAGTACATTTATTGACTCAAACAATATAAATATAATTTACATCATCTTTTTTCCAGTTTGCAGTATATAACTGTCTGTGATGGTTTAGAAATTAGCTATTGGACCATGATTATTGGACACTTGGTATATATATATAAAGTACTGGTGAATGACATTAATAACTTAAAAATGATTTTAGGCTATATAAGACAATTTCCATTCTACAAGAGGGTGTTTACATATTTTAGGAAGTGTTTTTAAAATTTAAAAATAATAAAAAAAAGCAATCTGGAAAAACATGACGTATGTTGGAAATGAAAAATAACGAAAGAAATTTTTTAAAAAATTGCCATTTATTTCTGAAAAACTTGGCTTTCAACCAATGAAGCATAGAATAAATAATTAATTAGAAAAGAAAAATAAAAGCTTTAATGTCCATGGTAGAAAGCATTAAGAATAAAAAAAAAATACATGAATTTTGTTACAATTTGAATGATGTTACTTATTGCTTAAAAAAAACCCACCATACTTGTGTTTTTGTAACATCTTTTAAGAAATTTTCCTAAAAAAGTTGTGCCATTTCCAAACAACACATTCTCTTTGTCAATAAATTAAAGAATTTTAAAACTATTGAAAAGAGAGGGGAAAAAACCACTTTTTCCCCCCTATCATAGATTTCTTATTTATTAATAAATTATCTTTCATTTAAAAAAAATTAATGAATTATTTCTTACTCTTTCAGCTGCAATGAAGATGTAATGAAATTGGAACTTGTCAAAAATGGCCCTATTGCAGTATCATTTATGGTCTATTCTGACTTCCAACAATATAGCGGTGGAATTTACCATCACACAGGCATAGAAAATTATCGCTTTAATCCATTCTCCATAACAAACCATGCGGTTCTGGCTGTGGGCTATGGTGCTGATAAGAAAACAGGAGAAAAATACTGGATTGTGAAGAATAGCTGGGGATCCTCTTGGGGAGAAAATGGCTATTTCCGAATCCGCCGAGGCACAAATGAATGTGGCATTGAAAGCATTGCTGTTGCTGCAAAAATCATTCCTTGAAATGTGAATTTTTTCCTTTCTTCCAAAAACTGATTTGATTTTGTAACTATTATTTTGCCTTCACTGTTTTTGTGATTGAATTTTAGGTACTTAAACTTATATATGTTACTTATCTTCCAAATAATGTACATATTTATTGAAATAAAGATACTTTTGACAGAAATCTTAATTTTCCCCCTCTTTCTCTAAGGATTCTTTAGCTTCAAAGATTTGTATCTTCAGATAGAAGTAATGAACTCCATGTTATTGCAATAAAGATCAACCATGTTAGAATTAATACATGAATGTATTTCAAAGTTAATTTTTTCCCCATCTTTAGTTTTGTTCTTTTCTCCTGTAACCATACTTTCAATAAGAAACTGAAAATTTAAGCTATAACAATTGCATACAAGATGATGACTAAATCTGTTTTACCCATATCGGCTAAAAATAATTATCTAATATAGTTACATGCTTAAAAACCTCAAGTAAAAGGAAGATTCTTATTTAAGGAGTTTAAAAACTGAAAAACACAATGCTCATCAGGACAAACAGAAATGATTTTCAAAAATGATTTATTAATGAAGAAACAAAGGTACATGAATGCAATGAAGACAATTTGTCACATAATGCTGCTGGTTCACCTCTGAGCAAAATTTACACATTCTCATTTTCAGTCAATCTATTTGAAAATGAAATTAGTTAAGCCCCTGAAAACAAAATATTTGTTGCATTATTATTTGTTTTTCAAATTAAAAAATTTAATTTTTAAAAGAATAATTAAAATAGAGTAATTTACATTTTGAGATGAACCTGACACCATCTGTAATGATGCCTTTTAACATTCTTTAGAATATCAATAGATTTTCAAGGTATTAATTAACCAAATATGTATCAAGATAGCATATTTTTACAAACAAAAAGCTTTATGTGGAGAAGATTTAATTGGAACTAAATTGAACTTTTCATAAATTCGTTGCTTAATTATATATTCAAATTTAAAAAAAGTCACAGACTTTCACTAGAAATGAGAAGCCTTTCAAAAAGGGGGAAATTATAAGGATTTATTATGAAAATATATCTAACAAGTCCTTTGTCGGCTATTAATACACAAATAATACAGATAAAGTGCTTCACAAATTAAAAGTTAACACGGGGCGGCTACAGAAAATGTGAAAAAATTTCCCCTGACTAAGCTTGCAACATTTTCCTGATTTACAACTACAAATTATATTAGTTTCCTGGCTTTCTCCCTACTCAGAATAACTGCATGTGTACAATATGAAAAAAAAAAAATTTATTAAAACAGTATATTACATTTCTTATAAGTAAAAAATACTGGAAATTTTAACAAAATACTTTGCTTCTAAAACTGCATATGAATTCTAAGAAATATTAAAACTGCTCTTTGCAACACAAGTTAAATTATGTTAACAGTAAAGGTTATTATGATCTTTGCTCAAAACTTTAAAACAGTTCAATAACTAATTAGTGCTCTGGGTGCCAGAATAACATGTTGCAACATAAATATAAAAGTAGTATAATTAATTATATTACCTAATACAGGGTGGCTACAGAAAAAGTGAAGAAAATTTCCCTGACTTAACTTACAACATTTCCCAGATTTACGGCTACTAATTATATTAGTTTCCTGGCAAACACTTTTAGCAGTTATTTAATATGAAAAAAAAAATATTTTTATGGAATGAACATCCTAACAAAATCTATTAAAAAAGTATATCACATTTCTTATATGTAAAAAATACTGGAAATTTTAACAAAATACTTTGCTTCTAAAACTGCATAAGAATTCTATGAAACATTAAAACTACTCTTTGCAGCACAAGTTAAATTTTTTTAACAGCAAAGGTTATTATCTTTGCTTAAAACTTTAAAGCAATTCAATAACTAATTAGTGCTCTTTGCAAGAGTACCAGAATAACACATTTGCAGCATAAATATAAAAATAGTATAATTATACGTACCTAATAATATATATCTTAGCAAAGATTTAAACAAGAGAAACCACCAAAATATTACTTCAAATCTTGATTGTTTGACAAATCATAAGAAATTCATTGCTCTAATAAAAAACTTCTATAAATGAAACTTCTATAAACTATGCTTCTATAAATGAATATAAGTTGTTTTAAAATTCCATTTATTATTACAAATAATGCTAGACATAAGATAAAAAGTAACAAATAACTATTAATTTTCCCTGATTTCTAGATATTTTTACGAATTTGCCTGACTTTTCCAGATCGATAAAATTCCCTGAAATCCCGGTTCTGTCGCCACCCTGTAATATATATTTTAGCAAATATTTAAACAAGAGAAACTGCCAAAATGTTACTTCAAATCTTTATTCTTTAACAAATCATAAATTAATTGCTCTAATCAAAAAATTAAGCTTTTATAAATGAATATAAGTTTTTTTTAAAAAATTCCATTTATTATTACAAACAATGCTAGACATAAGACACTAATTTATAGATAATAAATAACTCAAATAACTATTAATTTCCCCCGATTTTTCCAGGTCGATAAAATTCCCTGATATACTGGTTCTGTTGTCACACCGTAACATGATTTTTCATTTATGTTGGAACAAAAAAGAATTACACAAAAATAAATTAGGCATAATTTCAAAAGAGAGGGAAAAACATTGCTTGACAGGAATATTTGCATTATAAAAAAACTAAATCTACCTCAGCAAGCAAGCTTCATTTGCTGTGTTGGCAATAAGTTAAATCTCTTCTTGATCATGATTCTCTGTTTACTGTAAGGATCCACTGGAGAAAATCGAGCTACAAGAATAAAATACAATATAATTGAGTGAAAGTGCATGCAACTAATTACAAACAATGTATTTAAAAACATACTTCATATTGTAATTGATGAAATTGAATTTAAAACTTGGAAACAAATTTATCTTTTCCCTTGCAATATTTTTGATGATAAAAGATGGTCAGTTAAATGCTTATTAACATATTGCTGACAGAAACAAGTTGGCCTATTTTGTTATTCAATTGTTCGTGATGGGAAACATAATTTGCATCTTTTTAGAATTCAAGTAATTATAGAAGAACAAAAATTAAAGTTAAACAAATATTTTGCATTATGTAATAAGGCGTGATACCAATGTTTGCATATAAATCCGTTAATAGAAACTGCAATGGGGAACTTCAGCATTTTTTTAAAATTTTGTAAATCGATTTAAAATGCTTCAAAACGAACAGTAATGTTAAAAAAAAATTTCTAGACAGTTTTTTTTTTTTTTTTTTAAATTTGAAACCAAAGTTTGCCTCTCAGAAAATGTGGGAAAAAATATCCATTTTGGCATGAAATGGGTCTGACATCATAGTTGCCTGACAGGGGAGACACATGCTTCTTTCCTGTTCGCTCTCTATCGAGATTCTCTTTTTTTTCTATATTTTCTGACTATCGCATCACATAAAATAATATCGGCAAGATACAAATATTGTATTGTTCCTAAATGTAGTAATACAACTGTAACAGCATCTGATAAATTATTTATCAATGTGCAAAAAATTATGTTATTCGCAAAATGTGGTGTAAAGCAATGAAGAGAGATCGGAAGCTTAATCCAGAATTATCAGCAAGCAGCATTCGTCATGTCTATGGAGATCATTTTGATGTGAGCTATTAATCTATATTATATCTATTAAAAGCGTCTTCAAAAAGTTAGTTAAAGAAGTACATGGTGATGTTAGCAGGAAAAAAGAAAAATATATTTCAAAGCAAATAGTTAAATTTAATTTGTTTTTTCCCTCTATTATCCCTCTTTTTTTGATTACATGGAATTTACATTTTAAGAAACCATTGATACCCCATAACAATATCAGGAAGTACAGTAAAGAAGAGCCTTGAATTTCATATTTGTTCCGTTTTTGATATAAGTATAAGATGAGGTTAACGCATAAGCACCTGTATGAGCTCGTACTGAAAGATTACCTGGTAGCAATGTGTAGTTTTAAGGTTCTATTGTTGATTAAGGTTTATAAATAGATTTAATATTGTTTCTATTTTGGCACCGATGTTAAAAAGAAAATTTTATACTTTTCAAACCATGGTTTTATTTAATTTTTTAAAAGTTCATTTTTTCACATGAAAAGTTACGCTCGGGCGCATACATGGAAACGTAGCTCGCCTTTAGCGGTTTCCTGCCTTTTTTTTTTATATTTATGCTCATTCATCCACACGGGGGATAGTGATGATTTAATAGCATTACCAGAATTAATTTGTTTCTTCATTTTCAGTGGATTTTTTTTTTCATGGGAGTTTAAAGATTTCCCTTTTAAGAGACCCTTTTTTTGAATTCCGAATTTGGTTAACATTGAAGTTAAGCTAGAATTAATTTTGTTTCATCGGTTCTGTTTTTCATGCTTTTTTTTTTTTTAAAATTTTTTAAGCACTTTGTTTGTCTACAAATTAGTATACACACCATGGGATACTGTTTGGATTCTGAGTTATGACAGGATTTTTTTAGCTAAGTTCAGCATTTTATTTTATTTTTTGTTGTTTCATTGAGGAGGATTATAAGACAGAGGGAAAAAAAAAAAAAGAAAGAAAAGGAAGGAGAAATTTTACCGTTGTGCTTTTATTCAGGGCGGCCATCATTTTTGCTGTTTCAATTTCTCTGACATTTCCAGGTTTTATAAAAAATTTCCCTGACTTTTTTCGGAGGTAGCCTATCAACCATAGAAAAAAATCACCTGCACATTGGCCATAATAAGTATTCATTCAAGTCAGTATGGTTTGAATTAAAAAGCAAAATGTTTGAAAAAGAACATTTATTTAAAACTTTTAAACAATAAACCATAAAATAACTAATACATTTTTATAATGAACAATTCTACTGTGCCGAATTTTCCAGGTTTTTCTGATTAAAAATAAAAACTTAAAAAATCTTTAGGACGATCAAAATCTCAATAAAAATATACGTTGCAAAATAAAACATAAAAAGGCAGAGAAAAAAAATGTAAGAAAACGATTTTTTATTGATGTTCTTAAATTAAAACATAGAAGCAAAATATTCTGTCACACAAATGGAATCGAATAGTTTGCAAAAGAAAAAAAGCAACTTTTTATTCCAACCAACTTCCTTCAATACGGCTCAAAATGGACAATATATAAAGAGAAATAAATAAAATAAAACATCAAAGACAAAAAAGAGAGAAAAAATAAAATTCGCGAAAATGGGGGAAAAAACATGAATTTACCATTTAAAATTAAATAAATAAAAATCCAATTTGAATTTTTTTAAAAAAATTACTGTGGTGTCAGATCCCCTCTTGTGCTAATCCATCACTTTGCTAAATTTGATCTCATGTCAAAGATCTGGGCGTGCGTAAAGAACGAAAAAACTCGAACATGCATACATAATACTAAAAAAAAATTGTTCTTTTATATGTATGGGTAATGGCTGTCCCTACTTTGAAGATCCCATAATTTATCAAAATGATCAGTAATCATAATGTTTCCCAACACTCAGAGAAAAAAACATACACAAAATAAACAAACAAAAAAAAAAAAATGCTGAAAGAAAATATTAGCACTAATTTCAAATACTTCATAATTCAATGAAAAAATCTCCAGAAATGGAAAAACAAACTAATTCTGGTATAACTCCTATTTGATATTAAATCATCATAAAAGCAGGCAGTAGTGTGGATGCTAACTTGTAAACAAATAAAGAGTAAGTTACGATCTCGTAAGCTATCTGAATCTCTTGGACATACAGTCACATCTCGGTTCTTCTTCCACATCTGAGTGTGATTATACTATAGATTTTCATCTCAAGAAGTATCATCGAATTTAACTACCAAAAGGAACGTGATTCTGTTCATATAGTCCAGTCAACGAAGGTCCAAAATAGGGGTGAAAAAACATTAACTCGTATAGTTTTAAAAGTTGGTATACTGTTCGAGAGGGGCTTATTATGAACATACTAAAAGTCCCCATTCCTGGAGGGCGATTCGCGGCGCCATCTTGGATTTCATCCTTCCTTTTTTAGTTTTCCTGAATATATCGAAAAATATTCAGTTTTCAAATTGCAATTGATTAAACAAATTAAAGAGCATAAAATTCCCTACAAACCATACCTTTATTTTTCTTCCAGCTTTAATAGTTTTCCAGATAATGGGTCTCAAAAGTTGCCGCCATCTTTGATTTCATCTCCCTTTTTTAGTTCCTCCTGAATACCTCGAAATCTATTCAATTTTCAAATTACATGTAATCAGTAATTAAACAGCGTAAAATTCCCTACAAACACAAGCTTTTATTTTTTTTTGTTTTAGCTTTAATAGTTTCCGAGATAATGGATTTAAAGATTTGCCGTCATCTTGGATTTTATCCCTCTTTTTTCAGTTATTTTTTAATATCTCGAAAACTATTTGATTTTCAAATAACATTAAATACAACAAATTAATGATCGTAAAATTCCCAACTAATGCATGCTTTTATTTATTTTCTAGCTTTAATAGTTTCAGTGATATTTAAGAAAAACTAAAAAAAAAGGGGGATAAAATACAAGCTGGGAGCAAATTTTCAAATTCAATATCTCGGAAACTATTAAAGCTAAAACAAAAATAAAAGCATGCGTTTGTAGGGAACTTTGTGTTCTTTAATTTGCTGACTACATGTTATTTAAAAATTCGATGTATTTCGAGATATTCAAGAGAAACTATAAAAGGGGATGAAATCCAAGATGGCGACGACTTTTGAGACCCATTAGCTGCGAAACTATTAAAGCTGGCAGAAAAATAAAAGTATATATCTGAAAGGAATTTCACGCTTTTTAATTTGCTGAATCAAGTAAGATTTGAAAACTGAATACTTTTTGAGTTATTCAAAAAAACTAAAAAAGGAAAAACTAAAACTAAAATCCAAGATGGCGGCAACCTTTGAGACCCATTATCTGGAAAACAATTGAAGCTGGAAGAAAAATATAAGCATGTATTTGTAGGGAATTTTACTCTCTTTAATTTTTTAAATCAATTGTAATTCGAAAATTCAATAGTTTTCGAGATATTCTGGAAAAACTAAAACGGGGATGTAATCCAAGATGGCGCCGTGAGCTTAACCCCCCCCCCCCAGGACCGGGGACTTTTAGTATGTTTATCAGAAGCTCCTAAAGAACGAACATGTGCCCCAATTTTCAAAACTACACGACTTATTTTTTTTTCAAACCTTTCATTGACTGGACTAATAGCTGAAATTTTGGTCCCTCGGAAATTTAAATGTAAACACCTCGCCCCCTGGCGAGGTGTTTACATGAACACGAATGGCATTCGTTTTTGACTGCCAGTAAATGACTGATTTTCATTGGTTGCCAAAGGCGTTTCATTCTATTTATAAAAAAAGATCAGCGAATTGTCACCTGCAATAAGAATTATCAAAATAAAAAAAAATTCCAGGTTTAGAATCAATTTCCCTGACTGTTCCCGGTCACCCGAAATTCCCTGACTACTCCCGGTCGGGTGGTCACCCTGTTATTCCTCATATCTCAGCCATCATAAAATCTGAATTTTTCTTGAAATACATTGCCATCATTGTAGAAGCAATCCTTGGCAAATTATCCGACTTACCTTGTACAAAACCAATATCCATTGTGAAATTGAATAGTAGAAAAGCCAAAAACTTCACTTTTAAAATGTTAGCTGGTACAAACTCTTTGATTCAAAGCAGGGCACAAAAGTAGCGAAAGAAGGCAACTTTGACGTCAAAATCTACTCGGCCAATGAGAGTGTGTTTCGGATTGCATCACGATTCCTCCTATTTCAGTGCATCTTTCGCTCTCAATATTTAAGTAAATAAATTTTTATGTAAAACTTCACTTGTTATATTTGAAATTAACGAATGATTTTTTCTACAAATACAGATGGCTCTCACGTGCTTTTAAAAAATGCTGAAGTTCCTCATTATGTTTATTTTAAAATTTTAGTACATATGGTTAAAACTTTTTATTAACAACTTTTTGTTGTGTGTAAAAAAAAAAGCAGTCTGGTGAATCCAAAACAAACTTAAGCAGATGTACTGTCATATGTGCCCAATATTTAAGGTGCGCTAGATAACTGACTGGAACCTAGTGTCAAACCTCCGATCAAGCTATTACAGCCCTGGAATAATTCAGGTCTCGTGAAGATATTACATAAAGATAGTTTAAAAATGTTTTATTACTTTGAAATGAAGTAACACATACCTGGATGGGCAGAAAGAGTTGGCTTTCCATTTGGATCAACTTTCTAGAGGGGAAAAAAAGCATGTTACAACATATTTTTTTCATAAACTTTTGAAATTTTTATCCCCAAAAATAATTGGAGAGAACCTAGTACATGGGGTACCAAATATGTTTATTTACATTAAACAAAACATAGAATTTGTAAAATAAATTCTTGCCAATTTATTTTATTAACAGATATTCCAAAAAAATGTATGTCGACTCCAATTTAAAAATCCTGATAACTAGTGTGGTGTATAACATGACATAATTTCTAATACATTCATATTTTAACTAAATGACAGGGTTTTTTTTACTAGTTTCCTCAGACAAGAAATTTGATCACTCCATTGAACTTTTATAATCTAAAATTCCTAAATTTTAACAATATCTTAATGATATATTTGTTGAAAAACAAAATTTGATACAGGGTGACCCGGGGTAATTCACGATCACCACATTTCTGGGATAAATAATGATCACCTAATTTTTATTTAAATATATATATATATATATATATATATGAAATTTGAAATGCGGGCATTAATTTTTGAACATTTTACTTAAGCATATCTACAATTACTCAATTATAATTTGCTGTTTAGTTCATCAAATTAAGCATCTTTTAAACTGTTTACTAAACTTGTGATTTCAAAGATGTGTTCCTAAATGCACATTTTTAGAGATCCTATCTTAATAATAAATATTTTATGTTACTTTTTTTATTTTATCTAAAAATAGTGTTAGCTTTTGATTAGTTGTTTCACATTTACCATAAATACTAAAATCAATTACAGTGGACTATATCCTATAGATGGGGTAATTATTGATCACTGGGGTAATTCCTTGTCACTGTCATTTCTTGCTATAAATATCACCAGAAATAGCCAATAAATATAATTTTAGTTTTTTTTAAATGACAGTTCATATTTATTAATTGTAATCACTATAAAAATTTTAATTGCAACGATAATGTGTTTTTTCCCCTAACTTGTAAATAAAAAAACATGCGTTCTGATTTGCACCATTTCTAATTTGTCTTATCTTGATTCTATGATTGCAGATTTTTTAAGGGATAATTTTTAAGCTTATTAAATTATCCTGATAAATATGGTGAAAAACTATAAATTAAAAAGTATACTAAGCTTCTAGAAGACAAAATAAACGAAGTCGTTTCTAAGATTGAAAAAGAAAATTTCAGCGTGAATAGCTATTGAAATTCCCTTTTTAACTTTACATTCTCACTTAATGAAGTTAAAGAATCAATCAATAGTAAAACATGTGGGAACCATCTCTGATATTCTTGCAGAACACAAGAATGAGTTGGCTGCTTGCCTAAAGAGTGTGGCAAGATGGGTATTTCCTTCGACTTGCAAAGAAATTTAAATAACAGTTCCTGATTTTGTAATTAAAAAAAAAAAGAAGGTACAAATGAACTAGCTATGCACACTTACAAAAATAGTGTCTCTTCAAAAATGACATGCCTAAGGAAGATTGGAAGAGTTCATTTATGCATAGGCATAATCTATCGGCAGAAAAGCACAGTATTCTCGAAAGATCTAGAATTGCGACCACTTCAAACCCATTCATTATTTATGAATTCTATGACTTACTTGAAAAGGAGCTTTCTTTTTTAAACATAGAAGATGATCCTTCTCACATGTTTATAACTTAGATAAAACAGCTATGTTTTTAGACCCATCTAAAACAAAGGTTGTTGGAGAGTGCTCAATTTTGTTGCTTTTTTCAAATAAATTATCTTATCAGTTGCTTAACTATGTTTTGTTGGTTTATTTATTTGATCTAATGTATTATTTGTTAATTACTGTTGTAAAACCATTTTTAAAATGACTCTTCACTAAAAATAGGTGATGAGAAATTACACCGGTCCAGGGGTAATTATAGTATTCCTGATCACTGAAAATTTAAAATGTTTTCAATTCTATTTTAATTTTCAAAGAAAAGAAGGCTGCATAAGACTCATCTCGTAAGTCATCAAACTTTCACCAAAAATTATAGTTCTCCCTTGAACAGTTTTTTCATAAAATGGATGTTTACATTTTTTTTTTATCGGGAATTACCCCAGGTCACCATAGTGAATTTGAAATTTCGGACTCGAGAAAGTAAAAAATCAAGAATTTCGGAACCCAATCTCTCCCCAATACAATGTACACAGATCAAAGTTTCATTATTGATATTATTAAAACTTACATACAATCTTGCCTAGGTTGATTATTATTGTCTAGACCCTGCTAAAACACTGGCCAACAGAATTGGAAACATCTCAAAGAACATCAATTGTTATTTGAACAAGTTCTTGGCTGCTCCCAATTCATTGAGTGTATTTGGACATGAACTATAAGCATCATATTTCAAGTGTCCCCTCTAAAAGAACTTTTGCCATAAGTGCTCAACTGATTTCTATCAAAATTAATCTTCAATTAATTCTGACCATATTTGGAGTATTATTTAAAGCAGGCATACATCTTTTAAAGGCACCCTGTATATACAACACACGAGTTATAAGTTCACATTACATTCCAACACATTATGGACCAGCAAGTCAGGTTAGTTTAATAAACCAGAATTTTAAAACAATTTACTGCACTTCAAATTATTGATAATAATCAATATTAAATCGTTTTATGATCATACATGTACCAATTGCAAGAATGTCTTTTCAATTAAAAAAATTCTTGAACCTATAATGATACAAGTTAAATAATGGGTTAAAGTTAAGTTTAGGGTATTGAGCCGTTTCTTCTTGCTTTGCGCTTGGAAACTTAGTCTTGATTGGTCAGCTATGTGCTAATTTAGATTTTATTGGACGATTTAATAGAATTTGCATATTTCGTTTGGGATTTAACGGTTTTAATTTTGACAATTTAGTTCGTGTATTTTAGAACTCATCTTGGAATTTTATAAAAGAAGGTAGATTCCTGACATTCAATGAGGAACGAAGCTACTAGTTTCCGGCTTTGAAGAAAGCGAAGCTGCTGATGTTTTTAAAAAAATTTGCCGGTTCGCATACGCAAGAGAAGAATAAAATATTCACTGGTCACCCAAAACAAACGTCCTCGCATCGTCAAACCATCTTGCCCTTGGCAATGCAAAGCAAGGAGGAATGGCTTTACACCCAAAACTTAACTTTTACCGAATAATGATAATAGGAAATGTATAATAATCATATTATGATGACCAGTTAAAAAAAGTAAACTTTTATGCTTTATCAATCCCTGCAAACAAAACTGATTACAATAAAAAGTTAACACTAATAAATCTTTCACATATTAAACTGTTTTAATAACAAACCATAACCATAAACTATTCAAATTTTCTATGCAATATTGAATTTTTGAGAACAAAATTATTACATAATCTCTCACATTTCCAGCTTTGACAGACTAAAGATAAAACAATAGAAGTATTATTAATGTTTCAAAAGATGCAATTTCTGTTGCTACCTTCTCTGATTAACGAGGTTCAGAAATCAAGCTTAAATTCATGTAATTTCTTTAAAAAAAGTGTCAAGATAAAGTTATCGGATACTCTATTCTAGCTAGGAAGGCAGATGGGAAGGGAGGATTAGGGAAAATCCAAATAAATAAAATGAAACAATGTAGTAAGTTTTCAAAAATAAAGCAAGCGATGATAAAGAAACATAAATAACGCATTTTGCTATTATTTTTTCAATCAAGCTGATTCATTCACATTGGCCATATTAGGGTGATCATTCAACATTTAAAAGTTGGTAAGGATAGTTATTCATAAGCTACTTTTTAGAGCACTTAAATTTAGTTAATCTTTTTTTTATATGCACTAGTTGCGTATATATAAAAATTGATACAATCCAGGACGACTGGTTACTTCAGACCGAGAACATTATCAAAAAATTTCTGAAATGAGCATTTTAAGTTTCATCTATTGACTTGAATTGAAATATAGTGGCTGCTATCCCCTGCAAATTTCATCTATTAAAATTAGATTTGAATCAACACACAATACATACGCTTAGTGTATAAACACGATCTCCGTTTTCGTTCAAATAGTACATCAGCAACATCTTAAATATAATTAAATAAACAGCTGTAAATGTAAAGGATTAATTTCCTACGATTCCACTCAAACACGAGCACGTTTTTCAATTTTCAAGAAGTTCCTGCAGCAAACTTATATCCACTTCAGTTCCAAAAGTCGTGATATTGACATTTAGAATTTAATAAATTCCCTCATTTAGATAGTCTTGATGTGAGAGGGGAAACCAGCTTATTATTAAAGTAAATCGTTATTTTCTATATACAAGGAAGTACATCCTTTGTTTATTGCATTTCAACAGGTTATTGTATTTAATATTGATGCTAATATTTTATTCAATTCGGGCATGATTGTATCTGTAACTGTAATGAAGAATTTGTTTTGGTTATTCCAACCGTGAGAGTGAGTGAAGTAACATTTCAGTTTTGCTTCCTTAATCTGGATCGTGCGAGACAAAATTTCAAACGCTTCGCTGCGCTTGAATCATGCATTGGAGCATTGAACTTTTTACATCGAAGTGCTGATTATTTTTTAAATATTTCGTGAACCTGTGGTTAAGAAAGTAAGTTAGATAAAAACATAAATCTTGTAAGATCTTAATTTCTTCTTTAAACAAATGTATTTAATAAATCAAAGTTGCCAACTATGGTGCTGTAATTTGCTCTGTTGAATGCCATTTTATTTAATATCACTATTTCAGGTGTTTAATTATCAATGGCTGAGGTTACTCCAACGACAGTGGAGGAATTAAATCCTCCTAAAGAAGACAAAGGCAGCAAAACGGATGAAGTTACTTTTAATGCTGATGATGCTGTGACAGCTGATGGAAAAAATGTTAAGCAAATAAAATGTGACATATGTCAATCTACAATTTTAGTTCCTGGAATTGCCACCTTAGTTACACATGAGGTATCTGTCCATCGTTTTGAATTTAATCTAAATTTTCCAGTTTCTAACGATATTTTTGGAGCACAATATAAACAATCTGTGTATGAGATGTTTTACTTCAAACATCTTAAAATAATTCATTTTCTTAATATTTTCTTTAGAGTTTCATAAAAAGTAATTTCATTTGTGGTCCTATTAACCAAATGCTTTTCTTTAAAATATATAATTTGAAAACAATTGCCATTTGCATTAAATGAAACAGTCTGTATTTTTTGCCTAGTTTAATAATGTTCTTTATTATTACAAGTGTGTTAAAACGCATTTTTTTTGTGGTTTTAAAGATCTTGGTGAAAAGATTTTGTTTATAAGCTATTATATGTTACAATATTTCTTTTCAAGACTCGATGAATTTGATTGCCGCAAAGCTAGAACTTAATTAATGATGTATCGTGCTTCAACTTCATATTTTTATTTTTTAGTAAGATTAGTGTCTGAATTGTATTTTTTTATTCATCAATATTAAAGAAATTTTGTGTATTCATGCAGTTTTTATATGTCATTTTAAAGTTTGGTTATTCCTACTTGAAATATGCTGTCATTAATTTTCAACCATTTCTATTTCCAGCAATACTATGCTGGAAATAGAGATTTTATTAATAATAGGCTTAGAAAGTTGTAATATTAAGAAATATATTATTCGGAACATTTATTTAGTAATTATGATGTTGAAATTCTTATGTTTTATGATCACAAAAAGAATTTATCATTTAATCAATGAGAATTATTTTTAAATAGATGAGATGAGGCATTCTGAATATAAAATTTTCCAGAAATGCCACTCATCACTGCTGATTTTGATAAAAGTTAAAAAATTTATTGAACTTTGGTACTCTTTCCAAAAATATCAATTATTGTTGAGGTTAGTGGAGTAGTTTAAAAGTTACAACCATTTAAATATTTGTTTACATCCCTCTTTAATGGTCATTTTGAATTCCATATATAATATGGATATAAATAACCTCTAAAATATAAATAACCTCTAACCTATCTTCTCTAAATAATTAAACTCCTGTTAAAATTAACTGAGTGCCTTAATTTTTTTCATAATAGTCTTTCATTTAAGTAAAGTTTCATATGAATGCATTCATTACAATATATGCCTGTATCTTCTGTAATTTTTCTTTTTTTTTTTACATTCACTCTTTAATTTTAATGACATTTTATACAAAGATAGCTCAAAGTGTATTCTAACACATGTTTAAAAATTTTTGTTAAGCTGTTCACATAAATTTTATTTAAAGAAGTAGTTACAATTTATATGTAAGGGGGGGGGGTTAAAAATATTTTTTGTTCATGTAACAAATAAAAAATTAAATTATAAATTATGAAAATGTAACTGGATATTCTATGAAAATTGCCAAAAGAATTTTTATCAAATGTCATCAGCTACCAAAAGATTGCAATGATTGAAATTTCAGAATAATGTTAACACTGAATTTTCAAAATCTGCAGAAGTGCAATCAAAAAATTGTCTTTGAGATCTTATTCATTATCTGCTGAGCAACTGCATGTACAAATGATTGTAATATTCAGCTGCTTATTATGGAAGATTGCACTATGATTTCTTTTTTTAAAATTTGTCTTGCTTGGGAAATTTTTGAACATAAGAAAATTAAAAATTTCATGTATCTAATTTTCTTTTTCAGTTTATGTTGCCTGATCTAAAAGGAGAAAAGGCATCAGGAGATGTAGTCAACAAATATTGGTGTGTGGAAAATATGTATGCTTTTGAAAATGTTGGCTTCAGCAATACTGTGGATGGTGTAAAGTATTTGGTTTGTGCCGATTGTGAAGTAGGACCCATTGGCTGGCATGACTTAAACACCAAACTTTCCTATGTATCTGTATGCAAAATAAGTTACTGTTGATATGTCTATTTTAAATATTATATGGTTTTGAAAAACCATCAGCACTAAGTCTAAGTCTGTGATTATTATTTGTCATATAAATTTGAATTATCATTCCAATATTCCTTACTTGGCAGGGGAAATGGTCCATAAAGTGATTATCTCTGTTTCTTTTACCCAGTTTATAAGTATAATAATTTATATGATGGAAACTTTTACTGCAGTCTGTCTTGGATCTTGCCTTAAAAATAGAAAGAGCTACTTTTTAAACTCAATTTAATTTGTATTACATGCATTTTTAGAAGAAAAAGAAATGCATATATTTTATACAGTGATGCATGGAATTTTTTTAACCATTGTGTTTGAACTTGGTTATACATATGAAAGTACATGAGGGACATTCAACAAATAACTAGTCAACAGACATAGGACAGTAAAGATTTACTGTTTCTGAAAAATACTAACTGTAATTGCTGAGACATTTATTTCAGCAGTATACGAAGTGGACAGTAGCATTCTCATACATTTCCTGGGTTTTTCTGAAAACCATTTCTAATGCACCTTTTGTACATTAACACCCGATTTGAGTTGTTGCCCTCCCAAAGCTTTTTTTAGTTTACCAAACATAAGCTGAACATTTTAAACTGCAAGGGGAGTGATTTGAGACATCCCATTTGAATTCTGTAGGTGAGCATTGTCATGGAGGAAAACTTATGCGAGTAGAAAATTTTTCAGGTTGTATCAACTGAATTTCCCGTTGCAATGAGATCAAACTTTTCCCCATAACATACCTCCTTCCATGTTTCTACCTTCAAAACTCACTACACTGTTCTTTTAATCCAAGCTTGCAGGAAGTATGATGGATAATGTGCCTGCTTGACTATTCATGCTATCCGACATCCCATTCTTGAATGAGTTTTTCTCTGGGGCTCATTAACTAATTCTTCCGAACTAGTATTGTCCAGTACCTCAGTGTCTTGTTAGCAATCTGTGTCTCATTATTTATTGAATGTTCCTTATAATTTCATTCTTAAATGACTAAATCAAAAATGCCCCTTTTGAATTTCTGTAATAAATATATCCAGAACATCTGGTCACGATAAAATATGTTCTGTAATTTATGTATGGGTATTTATCAGGTAAATAATAAAAGTATTGTTCATCATTGTTTGACGGAACATTGGAAATAGAATACAACAATAAAAAATATTGATTGAAGTATTTTCAAACTTGAACATTCAGTATTTCTTCTTATTTTTTTTCTTCTTATTTTTTCCTTTTAAACTGAAGTCGTAAAAACGAAATTGACCATCCTTTGATCATACCGTTAATTTAAAAAGCTTAATGGTCGCTTCACACTTATTTCTTCCCAAGATATGAAGCTATATAGGAATTTATTTTTTGGTTATGATTAAAAACAATTTAAAATCTCCATCCGAGATGGTGAAGAATCAAGACTTTTTTTTTTAAGTAATGGGGAACTTCAGCATTTTTTAAAAACACGTGAAAGCCACCCGCATTTGTAGAAAAAATCATTCTAATTTCAAATATGAAAGTGAAGTTTTACATAAAAATTTATTTATTTAAATATTGAGAGCGAAAGATGCACTGAAATAGCAGGAATCATGATGCAATCCGAAACACACTCTCATTGGCCGAGTAGATTTTGACGTCAAAGTTGCTTTGCTTCGCATACTTCTCTTTCGCTACTTTGTGCCCTGCTTTGAATCAAAGAGTTTGTACCAGCGAACATTTTAAAAGTGAAGTTTTTGGCTTTTCTACTATTCAACGTTCAATTTAACAATGGATATTGGTTTTGTACATGGATATTGTATTGGTTTGTATCAGATAATTTGCCAAGAATTCACTCTACAATGATGGCAATGTATTTCAAGAAAAATTCCGATTTTATGATGACTTGGATACGAGGAATAAAAGCACAACGGTAAAATTTCTCCTTTTTTTGTCTTATAATCCTCCTCAATGAAACAACATAAAACAAAAATTAAATAAAATGCTGAACTTAGCTAAAAAAAACCCTGTCATAACTCAGAATCCAAACAGTATCCCATGGTGTGTATACTAATTTGTAGACAGACAAAGTGCTTAAAAAATAACTAAAAGCATAAAAAACAGAACCAATGAAACAAAATTAATTCTAGCTTAACTTCTTTTTAATGTTAACCGAATTCGGCATAAAATAAAAGAAATGAAAACTGTAAACTCCCATAAAAAAATCCACTGAAAATGAAGAAATAAATTAATTCTGGTAATGCTATTAAATCATCGCTATCCCAGTGTGGATGAATCGGCATAAATAAAAAAAAGCAGGAAACCGCTAAAGGCCAGCTACGTTTTCATGTATGTGTCCGCGCTTAACTTTTCATGTGAAAAAATAAACTTTTAAAAAATTAAACTGTGGTTTGAAAAGTATAAAATTTTCTTTTTAAAATCGGTGCCAAAATAGAAACAATATTAAATCTATTTATAAACCTTAATCAACAATAGAACCTTAAAACTACACATTGCTACCAGGTAATCTTTAAGTACGAGCTCATACAGGTACTTATGCGTTAACCTCATCTTATACTTATATCAAAAACAGAACAAATATGAAATTCAAGGCTCTTCTTTACAGTACTTCCTGATATTGTTATGGGGTATCAATGGTTTCTTAAAATGTAAATTCCATGTAATCAAAAAAGAGGGATAATAGAGGGAAAAAACATTAAATTTAACTATTTGCCTTGAAATATCTATTTCTTTTTTCCTGCTAACCTCACCTTATACTTCTTTAACTAACTTTTTGAAGACAAATTTTGATTTTAATACATTCATTGAATATAAATGATTTATTTTGCATCAAAAATTAATTCTGCGAATTATTTGGTTGAATGAATGAAAACGAATTTTGTTATCAAACAAGTCGTGAATTTAAACTAATTTTTAAGATATTCTTATTAATTTTCAATAGTACTGTGATTTTTTAAAAAATATAAGAAACATTCGAATATACACTGAAAAAATTCATGCAATAAAATAACAAGAGCAATTTAAAAAAAAAAAAGAATCTTAAAGAAGGTGGTATCTTCTATATTTTTACCCTTTGAGGGGTCATGGCCCCTCAAAGGGTAAAAAGATAAATTCCATGTAATCAAACGGGAAAAAACTAATTAAATTTAACTAATTGCTTTAAAATATCTTTTTTTGGCTGCTAACCTCACCTTATACTTCTTTTAAAAACAAAAAAGATATCGAATTCTGAATTTACTTTGCTTCATGATATACAATTTTAATAGATATAATATAGATTAATAACTCGCATCAAAATGATCTCCACAGACATGACGAATGCTGCTTGCTGATAATTCCGGATTAAGCTTTGTATCTCTCTTTATCGCTTTACACCACTTTTGGCGAATAACATAATTTTTTGCACATTGATAAATTATTTATCGGGTGCCGTTACAGTTGTATTACTACATTTATGAACAATACAATACTTGTATCTTGCCGACAATATTTTATCTGATGCGATAGTCAGAAAATATAGGAAAAAAGAGAATCTTTATAGAAAGTGAACGGGAAGGAAGCATGCGTCTCTCCCGTCAAGCAACTATGATGTCAAACCCGTTTCGCGCCAAAATGGACCATTTTTCCCGAGTTTTCTGAGAGGAAAACTTTGATTGCAAATTTTAAAAAACAAAACCGTCTAAAATTTTTTTTAATGTTATTGTTCGTTTCGAAGCATTTTAAATTGATTTAAAAAATAATTAAAAAAAAAAAATGCTGAAGTTCCCCATTGAAAATCTGGTATGGCTTTTTAACCCTTAGAGGATGACTGTCACGAATGCGTGCCGTCTTCTGATAGCTTTATGTGTGTGACTGTCCTTAAAGGGTTAAATAAGGGCCTACATAGATGCGAGTCAGTGATGTAGTCATAAATTGAGTATTGCTGGAATATTCCCACATGGGTGGTGTTGGTGGGGATTGAGGGACAGAATGAAATGGGTGATAGGATAAGAAGGGGATCATGTCACAAAATAATTTTTTTACATTTCAAATATGTAATTATTTTATCTAGGTATTGAAATCGTAAAATAAAATGTCTTATAAAAATAAATGTGTAAATATTTTTCAGTTATTTTATTTTTTAAAACATTACCATAATGCATATTGTAGTTAAAAACATGAATGTAATGAAAATGTTAAAGAGTAATTTGTTAAAATTTATGTGAATTTCAAATTATACTAACATATCAATGTAAAATTATGACGTGGATAAGTAATATAGAAAAGATCATGGATTTTCAGAATGAAGGCATAACATATATTTAAATGTTTATAATCATTATGGTTCTTGCTGATTTTCATGGCACCCAAATAAATTGCTAAATATGGCAGCAAAACTGTATGCTGCATATAAACTTGGTGGTAATCTTGACAATGTTTTAAGAATGGAGACCATGAAAATCAATAAGCACCTCTTAATGTTTTTTCTCCTACATGCCACTGCTTGCCAATGGCTTATTACTTCATCATTCACTTAATAGTTTGTAATATCTATCATATTTTTGAGGGTAAGGATTATACAAAGACTGCAATGTTTTAGGGAGATATCTTACATTTTAAAAAATTAATTTCTAGTAAGAAAAGTTATAATAAGCAGTGCTGGAACCATGTTGTGCTGCCTTCTGGCTCCTCTGCACCCCTGACTGGGATGGATAATGGTTATCGTGCAAAATAAACTTGTCAGCAAAATCCCAGATTTCCTCTCAAGAGATTTTACAAAAAATATTTTCCCTTCTTTTCAAGTCATTGGAAAATAAAATCTTGATATAATAAATCTTTGAGATAGCATGTAGTTACCTTTTCATCATGCCTGGCATAATGCAATGAATAAGGGATAATACAGAATGATTAGAAATTCAACAGATTTGTACCATGAAGGAAGTGTAATCCTGATGGCTTATTGTACCAGCCCATAAGCAAAAGTAAAAAAAACCCCTGGTGCAGCATCTGTGCTATCCATAATTAGATTAATACCGAGGCTGACTGTTTTACACAAAATTTAGTCTATTAACACAATTTTTGTATGCAGAATGCACTGAAAATAGAGAAAAAGTTTCAGGTTTTTAGATAAAATAATTGTTTAAAGCATATGAAATTAAAAACAAGTGTGAGCATTTCTTCAATTGTGAAGCTCATCTCATTGTTAGCAGAAAAACTAATTATTAAACTAAATACAGGGATGCCACTCACAAAAAAGCAGAAAAGAGGAAATCACGCACGAATTAAAAAAAGCAAAAATGAGGAAATTGTGCGTGAATTTAAAAAAGTTCAAGTGTGAGAATCGCACGCAAGTAAAAGAATTTGTGAAGTAAAATTTTCATTTTTCATAACATTTATGCATGAATTTCATGAATTAATATAATATATAATAAAATGAAAATTTGGTTATAATTAAAATCAATGTTATAAAATTAAAAGCTTTTTAAAAAATAAGCCGACTGCATAAAAATGAGGCTTACTCAAACATACAAATATATATATAATTTAAATTTGATTTTTAATTAATTTTTTTACCCAATAAAGCTGTGCATGAATATTAGAAACAGAAATCCAATCCAAATCATATATTTTTACAATTAAAAATGTCCAACACTAGGACAGAATTTAAAATGTTTAAGTTACTAAAAAGTTAAATTACTGCATTCTTCACACAAATTGAAAATTTTGAAAAATACTAACAATATTATTAATTTTATTACAATGCTGTATTTTTACACTCAAATGCAGAAATTCTATAAAAATAAAACATTTTCATTTTTTATTTTTAATATTTGCACGCAGAAACATCTCTTCGATAGTTAGGATATTATTTTTTTAATTTTAACATTTCTTTTAGAATTAAGTTCAGAATGAAAGTTTTTGACAGCTTCACTTTTACTTTTATCCTCAACTTTTCTTCTATTGGATTCATTTACATTTTCGCCACCATTAAAATTTGGTTCATGCAGTCTCTTTAAAATGTGTTAGTTTTTTCTTATGATTTATCCTTTGCCTTTTAGTTGCATCTGCAGACATCTTTTTTGCAGCTTTTTTTTGTCAGAGCTTTTTCTTTACTGGCATTTAATTCTTTTATTCTCTCTTCTCTTAATGATTTATTTTGTTTAAGTTTAACAAAGTAAACATTCCGTGAATTTCTTACATTTCTCACCAGTTTCGGATCAACTTTTTCTTTGAGAAAGTCATGTTTGGAAAACATACAAACTGCCGATTTTTTTTTTTTGTGAGCGCAGCTCATACTTAATGCACTGCATAGCATTAAATGTTGAAACATTTAATCTATTGCTTCCAGGTGTAATCACATTATTCATTATGCTAAAGCTACTTTCCACTTTGGGTTCATGGAAGCAGGTTAGCAAAGCAAATGTCATCCTTGAAAGTAGAGGATATTTTAAGGTATTCTCCACATCTCCCCACCATAAATCAACAGATTCTTCTACAATATCACTAAAATGATCATTTTGAAAATTATGTATTTCCAAATCATATGCTTTTTCTGAATCTTGAACAACATTTGAAGCATAGAGTGGCAGTTCTTTCATCAATTCTAATGCAACAGAAGTCTTTCTATTGCATGGATCCAGTGAAGATACTGCCTTTAAAAAAGGGTTGGCAAAAGGCATTTTTTCCACAAGCCACTTAGCACACCCAATGTATGTCTTAAAGACATATCTTAAAATTTTTTATCACAATCAATTGAGATTTCGGATCCAACTTTATAAGTTGCTTTGCAGTATCACCCACAAAGATTGAAGAAAAAGAAAGAAGAAATATCCGCGAAAATCGAGGATTGATTTTTTTTAAAAAAAAAAGCGGAATTTTTCAAATCGCGATTTCCGCGGAAATCGCGGATTTATAAAAAAAAAACAAAAAAAGCGGAAATCCGCCGTTCGGCGGAAAAGTGGCATCCCTGTAAATATATCTTCATCAAAATCTTGTGGTTCTAGTTTCTTTATAGCAGATATATATTTATTCCCTCTATGACCTGAAAAATTTCTTGAAACCAACTTTTTTTTGGTAGGTTCTATTATTTAAATAATTTCGATTTCTTGTGTTTGAAAATTTGGAACAGTTTGTTGAAATTTTGTAAGAAAATGACAGAAGACTTGTGGGATTCAAATGATTAACCCTCTGACTGTTTATCCCACAATCTCCATGGGTAGGAAGTAAGTCTATTTTTTGCTGCACCCTGCAATTTTTTCAAGCTGTTGTGTTTACTTGGTAATATTAAAGCATCAAATCATATAATCCTATAATAAACCCTTGCCTATAAATAACTGTTTGGTTCAAAGGTATTTGAATGTGTTTATGAACATTGCCTCTAAGTAGCTATTTAACCACTTAAGGACCAAATTATTTTGAAACCTATGGTATTTAGAACAATTTAACTTGAGTTATGTTCTTAAACGATTAAAAAAAATTGAGCAGCCAGAGAGTTGACAGCAGGCTTCTAAAAATTTCTTAATAAAGTGGATAATTCTAATTATTGCAACTGAAAATATTATACATATTTCTAAAATTAAACTTCAGCCGATTGAAAACTAGGGTAATTTCTTTTGTTTATTTTTTAGCAGATGAATATAATACATTTTGATAATGTAGAATATTACATTAAGGGAACATTTAATATATTTTTAGAGTATATGGTTATTGCTTTGTGTGCACTTGCTCTACTACTACTGTAGTATAATTAATATGCAGTACACTTCCTTTATTGTACAAGACAAAAGCATTTCTTGAATCTCCTCAAAAAATTATGCAAGAACATGTTAAACTGTAAATTATGATTCAGGCACATTTATATGGAGACTGCCATGCTTATTTCAGGACAGTATTTAAAAAATATGAAACTTATTTATACTTAGCATTAATCCATTCACATTTGAATTAAGGCATTCTAAATTTTTGCATCGGTTGTACAATGAATTGAACTAATATAAATAATTATTTTTTAAACTGGGACAACTCTGATTTTAAAAAATTATGAAATTTAAGCACGGCTAGGCTGTTTTTTAAATTTCTTGGGCTCTGATAGAAAGTGCTATTACAGTTGAATATCTCTGGCACTACTTTTTGAAACATACAGAACTAAATACAGTTTGAAAACTACAATTTTTTAAAAGAATTTGAAACAAAGTTATTTAATGAAATTTTAACCTTCTAGAAACAAAGAAAAAAAAATGCTATATATTATGGAACTATAAACTACAGAAAAGAAGAATGTGATGGCAGCTACAAAAAAAAAAAATCATTTAGAGGCATGTAGGATAGGTTTTACAATTATGAGACCACCTAGGGGTGCCTACTGCTATCGTTCACTGGACTTGGGGCTCACAGTGGTAAAAGAAACCAAAAATTTCTAATTGGCTTACTTACTCATCGCTTTTTGTATTTTCTCTACTTTTGAATTAGGTTGTATTGAATACACAGCCCTTTGTCTGTAGTACTTGTCCTCATCTGGCTATGTACATTAAACTAAATTAATATAGAAACAGGCTATAATATATACATATATATTTTCCATAATCTTTTGTTAACAGTCAGTCTCATATTATTGTGCCTCATGTGTTGACACCAAATTAAGCTTAATTGGATTCATTTCAAGCTAATCTCGAAATTCATATTTTAATTCAAGCATTCACTAGGGAAAATTTAATTTCTGATACTATTAAATTGCAGAGTATGTTAACTGTAAACATATTACAAGTATGTTAATGGGTTATTGATGTTTAAAATACAATTTATTGAGAAAAAAACACCTTTTTTTAAAAATTATATTTTCTAGTACAGGAATTTGCCGTCTATGAAGCAACTCGAATAATTAAGCTGAATAGATTGTTTCCATTAGCAAATCTCTTTCTTGGCATCTCTTGGGAATACAACCATACCTGAGAGTACATTTGAGACTTTTTTTTCCCTTTTTGTCAAATTCAAATGATTTTCTAAAAATCTAATCAAAATTGTTTATATTGCCTATGCATGCGAATATGTCAGTACACACTGATGAGTGGCATGTGAATTTTTTTGCCAGGTTTCTTGTGGACATTTATTTATTACCGATGCCGACCCACTCGCCCATAGGGTATGGAGTGTTTCTTGTGGAGATGATGCAGTTTCAATTTCAAGAGCCTAAAACTGATTTAAATGTTTTCAGTCTAAAAATTTTAATATTAAATGTGTACCATTTTCTGGCCAATCAATCATTGAAAAAGTAAATTAATTCTGGGACATAAGTAGTCACAACATCACTGAGGATGGAAGAGAATTGTATACTGTGAGGCACTGCAATCTGAATAAATGATTTTAATAACTGCCATCAGTAACAAACAAGATTAAAGCAGACAATTGGAAACAAGTGGATGGAATCCATCAATACAAAATGCATTATATTCTCTCATGGCAACAGCAGATTACACATATCTTTATTAACTTCCCAAAACTTGGAGAGCTTTGGACAGAAGTTTTGATGCATCCATCATATAATACTGACTTTTGAACTTTCAGATTCATTCTTTGCAGAACTCTTGGGATGGTGCCGAGCTGACTTAAAAAAGGACTTGAGAAAATCTCTTGGTTCAGTCGCCCTTCCCCAAAATCTTGGAATTAATTACAATTTTTCTACATACATTAAGAAAAAAAGGGGCATAGTTACATTTGTTATATTGGTCATCATTGTTTAACATGTTCGTGGACACATAGCTTATGTTATTTGGTAGAACACTTAAGCTGCTTGAATAGCATTTCATGTACAAAAATGTGCGACATACAGCACTTTGCCTTTTAGCTTGTCACGAACTTGGACGGGATATCGCACTTTGTCCCAGCCAGTAGAGCGGCATCTGCTGCTTTGTCCACAAACATGTTAACTGAAGAACCAACTTCTCAAAGCATGTCTAAAATAAAATTTCCTATCATTATATTTATATAATCCTTGATCAGATGAGGGAGGACCCTTTTTATTTTAATCTTAAAATACATTAATAATTTTTATCTGTAAGCATTTGCAAAATTTTCTATGATCTGTTTGCTCTCTAATTTTTTTACATGTTAGCTATAGAATAACTGCATATGATTTTTGCAAAATAAAATCCAATACGAACTAATATAGTATTTTCTTGCTTTGCTTTGAATTGTGCTTTTGTATATAAGTGTTATTTCATTGTGAAAAAGAGCTCCATTAACACATGCCCGAAAAAGTGGAAGTGTTACTTTCTGTACTCTTCTTTCTATTGATTAAAAAGAAGAATCCCCTTTCCTAATTATTTATCATGAAAGTTAGACACATCAGATATCCAACCAATATGAATTGAAACTATTCTGCGGAGAGAAACTTTTGTCATCCACTTTTCCTAATGATGTGGCTTTGATAGTCAAATTACATTATTTTTTCCTTATTTTTGGCCCACCTGGTAAAAGTTTTAATAGTCCAACGATTCTTTTTTCTTTTTCAAACTTTAAAAGCCGAGTGATTTTACTTTTTATGAGACTGGCTGTCAACCAACAATTTTTAGACAGTAAAATGCAACTAAAAAAAAAGCCATGAAAATGCTGACGTTTTGGTCATTTTTCTGGTCTAAGTAATGCAATCCTCACATGACGAGGGTACCATTCCTTTTCCACCATACACTAAAGGAGTACAGTCTTCGTGAAATGACACTACTTGATATTTTCTTTGTTTGCTTTGAAAAAAGTGAGGAAGTTTGCTTGAATAGGTGCTACAGCCCAGATTAGGAAAAAGAATGAATTCTGTAAGTTCTTCCACATTTGGTTGAAAGTAAGTTTGAAAATAAATACATTTCAGAATAATATCCTGGGGTTAAAACAATATTTCAGAAAGTAATTTTGAAGAATATTGTAGGATGAAGTAAAAATGATAATTTACTTTTCTGACCTTAAAAACAAGAAAATAATATAAAATTTTCTTTTTCTTCCAAGTCATCTGCTAAAGACTGGTTACCAGGACATCAGTAACCCCTTGGTTTCCTTCCTTTTACCATTGCATGCAGCATCTTGGTAAAAAACATTGAACTATATAACCCTATTGAATTACAGAATCCTCAATATAAATTACTACTTATGGATAACTTTCCTCCAAACATCCTGTATTTATACACAATCAATAATGAAAGAAACAATTTCTGTGAATATAATTACAGATATATAAAAAGTAGGTTTTCAACATTGTTTTATTACAATTTTAATATAACTTTTGTGATTGAAAGAAAACTTTTCACTGACAAATAATAACAGGAATGTGGAAAAGTTAAATAAAATCTTTGTCCATTTATACTATTGTCAGTGATGATTGAAGTTGTCAATATGGGGAAAGCTATGCAATGTGCCATTATGCAGAGTTAAGTAGTCTTAATGTGATATTAATGAATTTAAAAGTAATTGAAATATTTGAACATAATCACCAGAAATGGATACGCTAATGTTTACATGCATGGTGTTCTTTCTAAAGCCCTAAAATGTAAAGAAATAAAGTTTACATGCAGTCACTCATAGCTCTCCACATTTGAACAACTTGAGTTTTCACTGAGAATACATATGAATAAGAGTACTATTCGTATAACATTAATGCATCACATTTAATTTTCTTCATTATGAACATGAAGGGATTTTAATGTCAATTCATCATTTATATATACACATGCATCATATTTAAATAATATTTTTTTCTTCCAAATAACTTAAAAAAATTAAATTTAAGAGGCAAAGTAATACAAAACATTTTTTCTCCAGATATTACAGCTATACATAATTACTCAGTAGACATTATGCTTTTTATTATAGCTTCAAAGGACCTGAAATGAAAGAAATAATGAAGATTACGATTGACAAGAAGGTATAATTTTTTATTGAACACAGTATGACTAACTTAAGTATTAAATATAATTAAGTACAAGTTTAAAGAAAAGATACTGTACTACCAGCAAAACACAGAGTCATATGAATGCTTAAAATAGGCATCCTTATTTTGTTACTTTTAAAGTTGAAATAAATTGATACAATAATAAACCCATTTTTAAAAAGTCAAAATTCAATTTTATACGACAGGGATAAGACACTGTTTCTTGATAGGAAATTATTTTATGCAGCTGAAATTTATTTATGTATGAATAAGAAAAGAAATAAAAGAAATGCAGAACAATAAATTCTACATGTATTTATAAATTTTTAGTTACAATTAAATGGAAAAATAATTCCAAATATCTGCATTAATCAAATTGAAAACATTTTAATGCCACTAAGTTATTTGATTTAAAACAAAATTTTCTTGCATTTATATTACTCGCCAATTTTACTTTCTTTTATACAAAATATACAGAGAGTATTGTAATCCCCAAAAAATTCGATCTTAAGATTTTGACATTTAAGATCTCTCCGAGTTGGGAGGTAGGTGGGTCATTTAGGTTTGAGTATAGGATATGTGTGATATGAAGCTGGGCTGTGGTCAAACCAAAACTGAAAATCTCTATTGAATTTTAGACATTCATCCACGGAAAGACTGTCTATATGTGACATAACACAATCTAAACAGATGAAATTTGGTATGTGCTCTTTGCATTAAAACTGGAAATTTCTATTAAATTTAGGACCAAATAAATCAACAGAAGTATTTTCTTCATTTTACAATGGAGTTGTACAACCAAGCAGTACCTGAAGCAAGTATTTTACCAGAGAGTCAAGAAGAAAACACTCCTGCTTTTTATTTAGATAAATGTCTTCATATAAATAACTCAACATATTTTTTTGAAATTAATGGTTTGCAGTCATATATGAATAGTCTGGTGTTCAGCTTTAAGAATAATGACTTTTAGCTAATTCTTGCAAGTCTGCACATAATAAAAGCATAACAGAAATTTTTAGTATATCCGTAACTTTTACAAAGAGCAAAATGTAAAAATACATTTAAATGATTGAAAATAAAGGAATAATTCCCAAATAATAGTTTTAAAAAAATAAATTGGATTCACCTGATTGTTTTGACAATTGAAACTGGAATCACTAATAAACAATTTAACTTTTTCTTTACAGTTATAAAAGAATTGTTGCTTAAAAAGTTAACAAATTTCTCTTTAAAATTAAGAAAAAATTTGAGGTTCAATTTGAATATGCTATATGATTGCATTAAATTTTGAAATTTTTTCTTGCTATTACAAATAAATAACTTTAGTTTAAAGTGGGCATCATGTATAATTATATAAAATTCAAAATTAAATTGCTTTAAACACACCAAAAGATTGCAATTCCTTTTTATGATAAACAATATAAACTTTTTAAACTATGGTTTATGATCCCATTTGACATACATTGCATGGTATTTGTTCAACATTTGTTAATAAAAATATTTAAAAAAAAAAAACATCTTGACTTAAAAGGTTTCGTTAAAATACTTTAATTGTCCGAATAGCTTTCAATTATTATTAATTACTGCAGAATTTTAACTTATTTTCCAGCTTTGAGGTCATGGCAAAATTTTTCCGACAGAAACAGAACTGTCAGACCCTGATATTAATCATTTAAAGCTTAAAAGTAAGCACTACACTGTGAAATATGATTTCAGGACACAGAGTTTTTGTCAATAACATACAAATGAGTTAAAAAATCTTGGACTCCCTTTTTTATTATAAGGTTTGTGCTGGAAAAATATGCATCAAAATGAGGTAGGCATCATTCATCTTTATAAAAATTTAGAGCTAAACAGATATATTATATTTCATAATGAATCTTAAAAACTGTTGCAATAATAACCAGTTTTATAGAAAATTTGTACTTAATTTCTGATATAATTAATGCATTATAACATGTTTAAATATATATTGCTTTGTTGTAGTCATATTGCTTATTACAGTCATTTATAAAAGATCCAACAATATCAAATATTTGTAAGAAGAGTACACTGAAAAACTGCATAGAACAAGATATTGTACTGAGAGAAGGCAATTCTTTTGTCAGCAATGCTCCAAGTGATTAAAATCATTCTAAAAGCTTCTTAATATTTTAACTCAATTTTAAATTTTATTTTCAACCAGACTCTCATTTTTACTTTCTCATATACAAAGAGAAAGTGTTGTAATCATCAAAAAATTCAACCTCCAGATTTCAAAGAATCTATAATTTTTTTTACCTCCGAGTCCTAAAACCCACTTCTAGAACTACGTCTCTGTGTGAAAACAATAACTCAAAAACACAATGTAGTCCAGTCAACGAAGGCCAAAAATCGACGAATAGAAAAAAAAAATGGTGTAGTTTTGAAATTTGGCACAGTTGTTGGGGATAGTGTCCTAAACAACATACTAAAAGTCCCCACCCGTGGGGGTTGCGCGGGGGGGTACAGGGGGTTTAAAGGGGGGCTTTTTCAGTTTTTCTTAAATATCTCGAAAACTATGTGGTCTAGAGAAAAAATCTCAATTACAAAAATAAACTACATTAAATTCCCTACAAGAAAAGACCTACATCTTTATTTTAGCATCAATATTTAAGAAGATATAGGGAGTTGAAAAAGTGAGAATTTTTGAAATTCCTTATTGTAATGGTAAAATCAATAAAAAATGCCGAAGTAACAACCTTCAGAAGCATCGCATGCCTATATAATAATTTTATAAAGGCAGTATTGTATGTGTTGAGAATAGTGGTGGTGTCGGGGCGGGGGGCACAAACACATTTGATGAACTGTCGTCATCACTTCCTCCCCTCACATCCGTTCCCCTCCACAAGATAATTTCTACTCAGTCGCTTGGTTCTGTAAACGCTCCAAATGAGTATATTAAGACAATATAATCTAAATATACATAAATATGATGAGTTTAACATAAAAGCTCGCAACATTCATTTTTTCCACATTCACAACATATGTTTTTCAACACCTAGTCAACATATCACTCACTGTAAAAATGTGTTGGGGAATTCCAGATTTTACTAGAATGTATAACTCTGGGCGAATACTGGAATAACAGTTTTAGTAGAACAAACGAATACAGACGTTTCCTGTGTGTGTTAGTGCTCGTGCGTTATATTAACATTACTTATAGATTCAAAGTATGATGCAATGGCTGAAAAGTGTTCATTATGTGAAGATTATGTTGTGACTGATAAGTGTGGTGTAGGTGAAAAAGGAATAGATGGGTTGATTAAGGCAAGTATTGCAAGAAAAGATGGGAAGCACGAACTATTCAGAGGACAGAAAAAGATTGTTCTTCATGCTTCTTGCAGGAAAAAATACATGAGACCTCAATCAATTACAAGAATCTTGAAAATAGCTGTTTTAGATGGACAGCCTTTAACATCAAGTTCTACCCCCTGTTTGCGTTCATCCCAACTTGAATTTGATTTTAAAAGTAAGTGCTTATATGCTGTCATAGTATCTGTACTAATGGTGCACCTCTAGAAGAGGAGTTCGAACTCGATCAAGCAGTAGAAGAATCGAATGAAATTTAATTACAATTAATATTATGTTATAGATAGCCGCCAATTTGAAATAAAAACTTTCTTTCTTAAAAATGAAGCTAGCGTTTTCAACCACTTATTGTAATTCTCTCTATATATTCTAAGCCATTCATCCTAAGAAAAAATGAAGGACTGTTTTTGTAGGAAATTTAATGTAGTTTAATTTTGTAACTGAGTATTTTTCGCTAGAACCCATAGTTTTCGAGATATTTCAGAAAAACTGAAAACGCCCCCTTTAAACCCCACTGTACCCCCGGCGTAACCCCCACCGTCGGGGACTTTTATTATGTTGTTTAGGGCACTATTCCCTACAACTGTGCGAAAGTTCAAAACTACACCATTTATTTTTCTATTTTTCCTTTGTTGACTCTACTAGAATTCATCTTATGGAGAGAAACGGATTGAGGGGAGGAAGGGATCACGACTGTTCATCAAATATATTTGTGCCCCCCCCCCCGCCCCGACGCCACCACTATTCTCAACACATACAATACTACCTTTATAAAATTATTATATAGGCATGAGGTGCTTCTGAAGGTTGTTACTTCGGCATTTTTTATTGATTTTACCATTACAATAAGGAATTTCAAAAATTCTCACTTTTTCAACTCCCTATATCTTCTTAACTATTGATGCTAAAATAAAGATGTAGGTCTTTTCTTGTAGGGAATTTAATGTAGTTTATTTTTGTAATTGAGATTTTTTCTCTATAACCCATAGTTTTCGAAATATTTAAGAAAAACTGAAAAAGCCCCCCTTTAAACCCCCCTGTACCCCCCCGCGTAACCCCCACGGTCGGGGACTTTTAGTATGTTGTTAAGGGAACTAATCCCTAGAACTGTGCCAAATTTCAAAACTACACCATTTTTTTCCCCTATTTTTCCTTCGTTGCCTGGACTAATGGGTAAGAAGGATGAAATCTGGTACGTGGTCTTACACCAAATATGTAGATTTCTATTAAATTTTGGACGTCTGTTCACAGGAAGTTTGTCTGTCCATTCATGAGTATGTGAACACAATAACTAAAAACATAGATGTGTATCAGATTTTGGGCCAGATCCATCAACAGGTTGACTGCCTATCAGTCGGTCTATTTGTGTGAATGAGAACGCAAGAACTCGAAATAACTTGGATGAATGAAATTTTGTATGTGGTCTTGGGACCAAATGTGTAACAAAATGGACCCAATCAGTTAAAGGAAGACAGAGGTTCAAATTGCATACTCAGTTTTCTACATTATACTATGAAGCACAAAATGCACCACATTGTGCCTATTTTGTCATCCTGGCACATGAGTTTTGGCGCTTCTTCTGTGATACATCTTCAGGATGCAGATTCTTATAAGATTCTTGTGTAAGTATACAAGAAAGTCGAGGGAAGAACACTCCCATGAATATTGTCTTCATGCATCATAGCAAACATATTTCTAATGATTTTTCGTGAATTACAATTAATTTTATTTCAAAATGCAATGAGCAGATTCAAATTGCAAACTAAATTTTTACCTTTCCATCATTTTAAACATAAAAATATTTCAGGAAATAAGATAAATGATTCACAGTTTCTACATAATGTTCTGTAAATTCTCAGGAAATTTATGAGCTGCAGTATAACAACAGATGATTTAAAAAGATAGCAACATGAAATTATCCAAAAGATGAAACAGCAGATTACACTCACACAAATTCTTCATACATGTCAACAAAAATTGTCAGAAATATACAATAATTTAGAAGAGAGACAATCATCACATTCAAAATAAATAGCAATATTAATGCAGAACACAAGGTTCACATGCTTTGATCAATTTGAAGATCATAACCTCAGAAGTTATAACTCGGCTCATTTCTGATTTCACTAGCAAAAACTTGAGACTTTGCTACTTCATGAGATCCTGAAGTTATATCAAAATATTCCTATTTTTTTATTAGCATATTTAATGAGAAGTCGGTAAATTCATGCAAATCCTTTACTTCACATTAATCTTTGTTTGATGAATAAGTTTATGAGGTTTGTCTTGTTTACAATAAAAGTAATAAGCCCTGTACTTAACTGAAGACAAATAAACTTTTAAAATTTCACGCAAACAGCATTTAAATACTAATCCAAACAAATATTTTACAAGTTCATAATAATTTCCTTAAACAAACTTTAGACTTATGTTTTACAGACATTTGAATTAAGAAAATCATTAAAATTTATTTTAAAACATTAAATAGGGTGGAAATACTATTAACTGGTAAATGGTTAGCATCATATTTATAAGACAGTTACAATTCACTTCCATAGCAAACCCTTTTTTTTTTCTTTGTCTAACAAGGCAACAAGTATTCCTAAATTCTTAAACAGGTTTGAAATGGCATATACCACCTACTAACTAGATGGTGAAGTCAAAGTGTTGCCATTCTGAATTTTTTGCATTCTTATCTAGGTAATGCAAGGAATTTGAAAATAATCATTATTTTTTGATATTTTACTATATTTAAAAAAATCCTTTAACATATATCTATAAAAAATTTTTTAAAGTGATTTTCTATTTAAAAAAAATAAAGTTCACTTCACAGTTATCTTAAACTTGGTGTTTTGAACATAATTTTAAAAAATTACTGAAAGTAGGTATAAACCAGTTAAATGGAGAATTTAAAATTTGTTGACAGCAACTGTAAATATGAACACTTGAGCATCTTCAACTAAATATAGATAAACATTTTCTGATATATATTATATACTCTAAACACACAATTTATCTTATGCAAATTATTATTTTAAATGATTTTAAAAAACAGAATTCTTCAAAATAAGAGCAAAAAAAAGTTAAAACAAAAATTAAAAAAAAAACACTCCTGCAACTCTGAAATATATTTTCAACTAAAACCAATGCAAACCATTCTGATAATTAATTATTCTTACACAGGTTCAATTCTTAGAAAAATGAAACCATTCCAGATCATTATTTCTTTTGAAGGGATGAATATGAAAATGATACATATGGCATTAATACAATAATGCTATTGCTGTCGAACAAACATAATTTACTTTGTTTTCTTTCACTTTATGGCAAGTTACTATTTATCCTTGAAGTAAATATT
This sequence comes from Araneus ventricosus, assembly GCA_013235015.1. Taxonomy (NCBI): domain Eukaryota; kingdom Metazoa; phylum Arthropoda; class Arachnida; order Araneae; family Araneidae; genus Araneus; species Araneus ventricosus. Next base: position 418,295 of record BGPR01000177.1, read on the forward strand.
TTTAGAAACAAACTTAAATATTTGTACATCTAGAATATCACAAGGTCAGTTGTTTGCTGCTATGCATGGCCCAGTCTCGTACTGAAAATTCTCCAATACTAAAAGTGTTAATAAACATAACCTTACATACACGGAATAGTTTATTATTCTTTTTCATATGATACTGAAAAGCAAATTCTTTTCTATGAGGATCTTGACAATCTTTTCTTCTTGCACTTGGGTAACAGCATCTCACAAGAGATGATATATACAGCTTACGCTGATGCCAATCCATGCTACCCCAAAATAAATTAAACAAAGCCCGTCTTTCTTCATCAGTAAATTCATTACAATGGAATTTTGCACTTCGAGCACTTAGTCTGCAGTTACATCTTGGACCCATTTTACGTCCTTTCTTATGCACATACTTAGTATTACTAACATCATATGACTTCACCGTTTCATCTGGTTTTATACCATATATTTCCAATGAATTATGTTCTCCTGCATCATCAAACTGGTCCTGACCATTCTTATCAAAATCACCCTTTTTAGTCTGCATAAAAATATTCTGATGTGACTCTAGAGTGGCTGTACTTTGAGAAACTTCACAAGCTAATGAATCCACAGAAGAATTAATGAAATTTGATTGCGATGATGGCTGACATCCATATTGATTACCCATAGGCATCGCAAGTTGCCCAGCATTTGTTTTGATATTTTCATTAACCTGTACATATGCATTCCTATGATTGTTAACATCGTAAAAACATGGTACAGATGTAGGGAACGTATATTCTTGCTGAGGAGCATCTTGTAACATAGAAAACAAATATCTTTTACTGCACTGATGTTCTAAACAGACAGGCTGTTCTTCTGAAGATGATATACTATCGTTTTCTCTTTTTTCCAGAGACATATTTAGAATAATAGTTTTTCAGTCATATTACCTGCAAACACAAAGAATAAGCAGATTGCAGAGCTGTAAGATTTAAGGGCCTTTACATGGTATTATTAAAATCTATGTCAGTACTACAATTATTGCAAATTTAAATTAAAAATTGCTTTAATGATAATGATTATAATTCAAATAACATACAAAATAAAAAATAATAAAAAGTTCATTTAAAAATATCAGTAGAATCTGCTCAATGTGTGAAAGATTATGAATATATATATAAGATAAGGAATATCTTCCAAAAATTTTAACATATAACAAGATATTATTCAAAGCTGTTGAGATTTTATTGAATAAGTTGTGAAAAAGATATTTAATAATAAGCTGGATGTCAAATTTTTTTGGAATTTTTCTCTCTTTTTAACTATGATGGCTCATATTTTGTAACCATGAAGGAGGTGTAATATTTAAGCTACATTGCAAAGTGATCCAAATTTTTTTACCACTTGCATTTTTTCTTTTTAATTAATCTTGAACACATTAATACTTAGTTGATAAAATAATTTACTTGTCACATTTTTGATGAAATAGTTTTGTATTTAAATTAAAAATTTCAATTTTAAATTAATTTTTTCAAATATTTTTCCTGCATACTTTAGCCAACTGTAGTGGAAGAATAAAAAGACATGACATGTAATTTTAAATTAAATAAACATATGGAGAAATTATTTTATCTGTTTAAAAGAAAACCTTTCTAGTATACTGAAATAAAAATAAGCATTTTTGAATGCTATTGTTGGTTGTTCAACCTTTGAAGTAATAAGTGATTTAAGGTTTCTTTAATGGATTATAACCCCAAATATGATTGTAAAAGATGGTATTGAGATCACAGAAATTTTCAAAGTGCATTCTATCAGATTTTACAACATTTTGTATAAAAAATTATTTGGACTATATAAAAATTTCATTCTGATTTAATTACAATAATTTCTAATTAATTTCTTATTTACCATCAATTAATCCTTCATTTTCGCATTTATTTAAAAATTTTGGTCTTGCGAGAAATTCTTTGAGAAATTTGCTCGGAAAGTTGCAAGGGAAAAAAGAGTTTAAAACCATATCCTAACAGCTGTAGAACTCAGAGGAGAAAATGATTAGAATGCAGTACTGCTCTTCAGTTAAGGCTATTGCTGAAAAACACATTTGTTACTGTGTGTGCATAGCACAAGAAAAAGGATGATGTGGTACATTCAATTCAATTAGCTTTTCATTCTCACCCTTGCCATTTTTTCCTTGTCTAATGCTCCTTTCTTTCTCTAATTCCTCATCTAGCTCAAGAATGATTTCTATTAGATGTTTTAGAGCATTGAAAGTGGATTTAAATATTCTGTTCAAAATTAAATAAATTAGTGATAACATTTAAACACTGAAGAAGTTGGTGCTGTTGGAGTTCTGCAGTGCCTATTCACAAGCTGCTCCTTAGTAACATAAATTAATAAGCTAAAAAATAAAAATTTCAGATCTAACAATTAGATTTTTGATTTTATCAGTGAATGTAATCTGAAAAAGTGTTCGTGCATCTGAGGGATTAAGTATAAAATCCAATTATAAAAATAAGTGCAGCACATATTTTATCTTTTTGAATAGGAATAATGGCAAAAAATTTTAAGCCAAAACACTTAAGTTGTAAGTATTTGAACTTAAAATTATAGTTGATAAACAGTTAAAGAATAGCATTCATTCATTCAAAGACAATGTTTATCACCCAAATTATTCATTATCTGATCATCTATTTACTATACATTTTCTCGGGAATTTGATTGGATTTGTTCTGAAGACCCCAAAACTAATTCTTCCTATGTTTCTTCATATGTAAATACATGACCTATTTCTTGCTTGATTTCTATGATGAACACAGTTCTCGAAACAGCCACATATAATATGCTCAATTACTTAAAATAAATAATCATTTCGATTCCCATTATCATTTGTTTGTTGCTATTTCCAACAACCCTTTGGTATCCCACTTTCATCTGTTTCTTTCACTCTGCTGGAGCAGTGCCAACAGATGGCAATAATATGCAGTTCTACACCTTTAATTTGTAGTATTGTTTCTTTCTTTGTTTGTTTGTTCTTTTGCGTGGCCTTTATCCGATCTAAAATATATATATATATATTGCTGACATGTTCTTTGTTTTATTTGTTCACGATCTTTGTTATTGGTCACAGTTTTTGTTAGCTTATCACCCACTGAAAGCAGACTGCTTGGAAGCATTGGGTTTATGGGACACCACAATAGACCAGTAATATAGGTTCAAGTTCTTTCTCCTTTTGAGTTCTTCTCAAGTCAATCCATGGTTTCTTTAATTTTTCATTATGATAGGAAATAACAAAACAATTCTTAATATCTTCTTTTAAAAAAAAATCAAAAGAGTTGCTTTAATAAATGAATAAATCAGAAAATGAAAGCTACATATTTGGTGGTTAAAAACAATGTAAAAGTTACTTTTTAGCATTCAGAAAAAATTAATTTATAATTAATGTAATTAATTTAAATCACAACTATTTGAAGAAATTCCTCAAAACAACATGTTTAATATTTATTTTTCAAAAGAATTTCACACTTTTAGAATAATAAGAAACTAGAATTCATTTTTTTAATATATACTACAAAAATTCCATCCATTCATACAAATATTTTAGTTCATTTCTCTCTTATCTGATAACAGCAGTGAAGCTTCTCAAGAATGGAGAATTACTAAGTTCATATTTTCTTTATCTCAAAATAACACAGAAGATTTTTAAGAGATGAAAAAATGTCTTAGTTCATTTCACTCTTATACAATAACAATCATGAAACTTCCATTCGATATGAACATCTGAATTTAGTCCAAAAATTCATGTCTACATGTAGAAATCTGATCTAGAGATTGGTTTTCAAATGGAACTTTTCTCGGTAGTATTTTTGCTGAAAAAATTCTTTCCTGTTATAGAACACAAAAATGAATTTTGATGATATTTTTTATTTCTAATTCCTTCCCCCATGGCAAATAAGAATGAAAAAAAAGGTTGCATTTTCTAAACACAATTCAATAGTAATAACCAGACACACATATATACAAGCCCTATCTCAATATTTGAAAGTCTAATACACTTCAGAAAAAGTAACAATTATGCAACTTAAGAGATGAAGTAATAAACTTCCATTTGCCTTCAAATCTTTCATTATGTCAGGTTCCATGAATATTTTCCTTCTATATAAAATACCTTTCTTACGGTTTCATCATATTCACACAACTAAGACAGATTAATTGTAGTTCATAAACAATATGGTGAATTTATTTTTCATTATGATGAAATTCTAAAACACATACGATATAACACTGCTACTCTTCCAATCAGAAAAAATGCTATTTTCCCAAATCCAATAACTACAAATTCATAAACAGCACAGTTAATCTTCTCACAATTATTCATACTAAAAGTATAAATTAATAAAATTCAACAACAGCTTCAAATTCATGAAAGTAAAACATGTAACAAAGGTAAGGTGTTTTATTTTGCATATTTTTTAAATTATTCCCAGACAAAAAGAATATAGTTCCCAAACTACTGATATAATTTTTTTTTTTGCAAATATCTTCTGAAGAATATTCAGCAATTGTCACAGTTTTAAAAAGTATAAAAATATTATTGATATTCATTTATTCAGTATATGATTAACATTTATTCACTACATACAAACATACAAAAAATAAAATTAAAAAATTACAATACATAATTTAAAAATTTCACATGGATAACTTACTTTGAAGAAATAACTTCCCCAGCTGTATAAAAAGGATTGCAAACCATATCAGCATAACCTGCATGTATCCTTCGAAACATCTGAGAAATAGATTCAATAATTATAAAAATATCCAATCAAAAGAGACTGTTTTACAGATATTTGAGAAAAAAGATTTAAAAGGAATAAGGAGCATTTCATTAAACTCTAACATCTCTTAACCTAACTCTTTTAACCTAAACATTTAGAAGCATTTAATTTCCTAAGGTTCACAGTGGTGAGAGAGAAGGTTTTATAATCTAATTAAAAAGACTTCTAGATTTTGCTTAATTCCATTATTTCATAATTTTATTGATAAAAACATTGCATTTATATCATTTTTGTAAATAATTAATTATTTAATGTAGATACAAATAAGTTTAATGGTAGTAGTTTTTCTTTAAAAGTTTATAAACAATCTCCTGAACTTTCAATATAGTAAAGCCATCTCATCATCAAATCCATCTATTTTGAGTGTCACATATAAATTAGTTCTGAATCTTGCATAAAAAAGATTAAATATTTGGTCCTTTTTATTACCATTTTTCTGTCTATTAATTACTTTTAAATAGTTAATTTAAAAAAATGAAAAAAAAAATAATTTTAGTTCTTAGCTTAGGTTTATATATTGTGAGAAAGAGCAAAAATAACTGTAATTCTATGAAAAAGTAGCTCATACTTTAGACAAACATCAAAATATACAAAATTAAAACATCAAATATAGTATTTTTAAAATATCTGCAAGCCATAAGAACTGAAAAATAAACTCATACACAAATAAAATGAGATTATATTTAAAATGTTATTCACATTTAAATAGAGTATTTAAAATTTGAAGATCTCCATTGACAAAACATTAAACTGGAATTTTGTATGTTCTTCGGTTTTAACAAAACAGAAAGCTCATTCATTGTCAATAAGATATTAGGAATACAAACTTGGCTGCTTCAATTCTTTTCAAAGAAAACTAAGAATGTTCTTTAAACCCTTATTAAATGCTACCAAATCTTTACCTGGAAATCTGACTTTAAAATTGAGTTAGTCCTCATTTCCTCCAGATTTTAACAAAAATCATGCAACATTTCCTACTTCTTGTGGAAACAGAAAAAGTGATGTCAGCTCAATTTATAGTTCAATAATAACAGGTGACAAGGATCATTGACAAAATCAATATTCATTGAAAAATCTCATAAACTTTAAATAGTTTTCTACTTTTGTCACAGAAATTTCATTCACATGAAAATAATTATTCATTAGGAGTAATTATTTTTATGTGAATTATGTATTCTATATTAATTTTAGCTTTGTTTTAGTTTTTAGTCTTAGTTTTTTTTTCTTTCGAAATTTTCTGTATGCGGTAATGTATATTGTTTGTTCCTGATTTTTGACAGTGTTTTTCATGTTTTGTGAATCTTCCCTGGCGGCTTTCATGCACCATACACCATTTTGGGTAGGTTTGTGAAGCAAGTGAGAACTAAATAGATATATTCATAAGGAGTAATTTAGCTTTAAGAAGGATGGAAAAGACATATAATACAATACAAAGAACCACTTGAAGTCATTCTAATATTTAATACAGTAAAATGAAATTCAATTGCTTTACTTACCTGGCGAATTTCGTTATCTCTTAAAGTAGTATGAGATGATTCAACAACAACAATAAATTTAATTTTGGTATTGGTAACATAGCCATACCTTCAAAAGACAAACAATTTATTGTGAAATTCAAAAATTTGCAAACAGAATAGAAGTAAAAAATTGCAGAATTCACAAAAGAAGTAAATATTTTAGAATTCTATAAATAAAATAATAAGAATTATTACTAAGCCACAACAGGAATGGCGCAAGAGTTTGCCCGATTTGCCCAACAGGGGGCACTACCTGCTGTATGGGGGGGGATGAGTGTAATGAAATTGGTCTCAAATTTTCGCCAGATTATTATTTATCAACTACAATTGAATACCCCGTACAAATATTTTCCCCAACGGGATATAAAAAGGGGATAAGGGGGGGCGCCACAAAGAACATCACCCCACCCTGCCTAAGCATCCAGGTAAACTAATGAATGACCGGCCGCTGCAACAGATGGTCAGGCATTGTGGTTCCTGCATAATAGCTCCCATTACGAGTGGCTCATGCAACAACCCCCTGTATTACCGGGGTACAACCTGTCATCGGAAGTGGGCCCAAAGAGCCGCACCACCATTATTGTGACATTGGGTTGACGAGAGCCTGCTTACTTATACGGCAGCCTCTCATCTGCAAACATGCGGTATCCCCCCGATGGGGTATGAATTATTACTGAGTGATCTATGATTATTCCAACCAGATAATTATTATATTACTTTGGTAATGTCTTACCATTTATATTTTCCAAATGGAATTCATATGCAAAAATATTTCAAAACCCCTTATTGTAAATTTTAAAGATAAGGTAGGACAGTTAAAAGACATTTCAATTAAAGCTTAAGAAATAAAAGGTGGCAGCAAACTTTGAGATCCATTATCTCAGAAACTATTAAAGCTAGAAGAAAAATAAAAGCACGTATTTGTACAGAATTTTGCGCTCTTTAATTTGTTAAATCAATCATAATTTGAAAACTAATAGTTTTCCGAGATATTCAAGAAAAACTAAAAAGAAGGAATGAAATCCTAGATGGTGGCACAAGCTCTCCCCCACCCCCCCAGAACTAGGGAATTTTAGTATGTTCATCAGGAGACACTCACAAACATGTGTACTACTCACAAACAGGTACAGTGGTACCTCGAGATACGAGTGCCCTGACATACGAGTTATTTGAGATACGAGCGCTGTCGAACAGCGAAGTTTTGTTTTGAAATACGAGCGACATTTGAGATACGAGGAACTTCAACGATATGCACTGTGCTTAAACAGAAGGAGTCGATAAAGGGTATAACGCCAGCTAAGGGCGTTACAATAATTTCTAAGCTCCGGAGCTCTCTCCATGAAAAGATGGAGAAACTGCTGATGGTTTGGGTGACGGAGAAGCAGCTTAAAGGCGATACCTTAACACAGGGCATCATATGCGAGAAGGCATGAGTGATTTACGGTGATTTGTTGAATCAGACCCCACGCACTTCCACGGACGAGGCATCGGAAGACTCATTTAAAGCCAGTCGAGGCTGGTTTGACAATTTTAGAAAAAGGACCGGCATTCACTCCGTTGTCAGGCATGGTAAGGCAGGAAGTTCGGATGTGAAGGCAGCTGAGGATTATCTCAAAACTTTTTCCAAACTGATAGAAGCCAATGGATACATCCCCCAGCAAGTCTTCAATTGTGACGAAACAGGGCTTACATTTATGTGACCAAAATACAAATACATATGTATGTACACTTTATAACACCAGTTTTTTTGCTTTACGTTCTCTTTTGTTATGTTTTTATACAATATTTGTCATTTATAAATACATTTTTCTTATTCAAAAACACGTAAGAAAAACAATTAGGGGTAGCATTTTTGGGGCTGGAACGGATTAACATAATTTCAATGGGGAAAATTGCTTTGAGATACGAGCAAATTGACATACGAGCAAGGTTACGGAACGAATTAAACTCGTATCTCGAGGTATCACTGTATTCAAAACTATATGATTTAATGTTTTTTTCAAACCCTTCATTGCCTGGACTATAATACAAATATTGAAAATGAAAATTTTTTCCCCTTAATGATACCAAAGAAATACATTCAAGAAATTTGGCATAAATGATGCTAAAATGAGGTAAAATAAAAAATATTTTTTTCAAAAAAAAAATAAAAATCCCGATTTTGAGTCTTTTAAAAAATTTCAATTAATTTTGTTTAAATAATTTTTTAAAAAATGGTTATGTTATATAATTTATGAAACACCATAAAAAACTGAACAAAATGATACAAAATTTCAGCTTTCTATGTCAAATAGTTCTCAAGTTAAAATCGTTTAAAGATTATTAAATTTTCAAAGATTTATAACTCGGACACAAAAGGTTCCAATAATCTGAAAATTTGTATTTTTCATCTAATGTATTAGTACTACTTCTGTGCCAAAAATCAACAAAATCCAAGGACATGATGTCTCGGCCATTGGTTGATTTCTGAAGGAATTACCCATACATGAATAAAATGTTATCTGTATCTATTTTAATTACCCTCTAACTCTTTTAATGTATAAAATACTCTTTGTAAAGAAGTATATATATTTTAAATAATGTAATTAAAAGTAGATAACTACAAAGTCTTGTATGACTAACTTCAAATCGCAAGCATCTTTTTATACACAAGATTTTGAAATTTAATATTACTAAGCAAGATTTTCAATACTCCATTAAGAGACATTCGATGCTTTTGACACCCATTTAGATTGGTTTTGATATCATTTTATTTCATTTCCTGAGAACAGTATATTTGTGAAAGAGTTCAGCAATGAAATTGTAAATCAGATTTTTATCAGTAATCTAACTGGCATTTGCTGGTTTAACAGAAGGCTGCAGCTTCTTAGATAAAGTTGTACAGATTATATTTATAGAATTTCATAATTTGATCCATTTCTTTCTTTATATTCAAGTATGTCATAAATTATTTGGCTCCAATATTTGAAGAATGACCTGTCATATTAAGAGTTACAGATAATACTGCATTGCCTTAGCATTTACAAGCATTAATTTTCATACCTGGGTTCTAGATTGCAATGATTTTAAAACTCAACCTGAGAATTATACCTGCAAATAATATTTTATTCCCAGACATTGTATCTACAAAAAAAAAAAAGTTTTATATCCAAACACTGAACCTGCAAATACTGCTTTATTCACAGGTACTGTGTCTGTAAAAGTTTGATTTCTTGGTATAGTAAGGATAAATTAATTTAATCACAGACTCTGACTGCAAAAATAACATACTATTAAATTAATAAAAGAATGCATAATTACACTTTATAATCCTCAGTAGGATAAAGCAAACCAAGGTAGAGTTCTCTAAGATCAGAAGCAGCTTTGTTGACTGTCAAGACTTTCTCTTCAATCACATCGAGAGATGTGTGTATAGTATACAAAAACTTTAAATCATTTCCAGGAGAGCAGGTTTTAACATACAGAGGATAGTTCTAAAACAAACACAGTTATCAAAACAATTTTCATAAACAATGTAATTATTTAACAATTAATGCCTTACTAATAATATTTAATTACTTAAAATCAGCATTTCTAAATTTTTAAATTTATGATTTAATTTGGACAAAATAAATTACGACCTTATTTAAATTAAAAAAAATTATTACAAAACCAAAATTGGAAAATACATATGGAGCGTTAATTAATGATAATAAAAAAGAAATTCAGATCCCAGTGGCAGAAACATCGTGATGCTGTGTCGTACGTTGCAGATTTTGGACAGAGTCTGCAGACTATTTTGTAATAAAGTTTATCATGGCTCATAAAATAAATCCCATCATGAAAAATATCAGTTATTAATCACACATTCTGAAGAACTTAGCAATTATTATATAACTCGCATTGCTAAAATATGCAATCCTCTATCCCTCGCACAATCATTATCCCCCACCCCTCTTTCTTCCCTATGCTGAATGGGCTTCCCTAGCTAACCTAGTGACTGCGATTTGACCTTGAAGTACGCTAAGTGCCTTATATCGGTATTGGTCACAGTTGATGTTTTCTATGTGTTTCCGATACGTTTCTGGCAAGGAGCCTTTGGTTTCTGGAAATAACACTTTACTTTGAGATGGCTGCATATATAAATAAAATTTGTTGTTTTGATTGTGTTGCTATATTATTACAAAAAAACATAAAGCAGCATTATTTACGCCAGCATGAAAATAAACCTCTGAAGTTTTGATCGATCTCTACAGCTGTAAATCTATCATTTTTTAAAAACAGGAGTGAAAAAAGAACAAATTCTGAAATTGATAAAGATGCAGAACAGAGTTCAAGCCAAGATTGCCCCAATTTTAAACGTTCTATGCATTAGTTAAGAAATATGGAATTCATTATTATACTCACTTTCAAAATGTATCTACATATGTGCAAATGCAAAATTCCATAAAAGCAAAAGTTGTATCAAGAATTTTAGAAGAAGACAGCTCTGTTCTTCCTTATTTTAAATAATAAACAATGATACTATGAAATCTTATATATGCATAATTGCAGAACAATTTATCAGTTTGCACACAAAACATTAAAATACATATAAGGATAAATGTGTTAATAAGTTTTAAAGTTTTTGTTTCGTAAAAAAAAAACATTTATTGCATTTTAAATTAAAAAATACAAGAAAGACATTTTTTGACATACTTATTTTTTTTTACAATAAACAGGAGGCATAAATTTTTAAATAACATCTAACATATTGAAGAATATTTCATTCATATGAGGTAGTGATGTATTGTTTTGAAAAATTCACCAAAACAGAAGGACACCAAGTGCTGTGTTTAAAATGGAAAAGTACCCAAATATAATTTTCTGCATAGGTATCTGTATAGTATGCTTAATATTACTTCTGAAACAACTTGATACTTCATTATTGTTAATTATCTGCCCAAAGAAAAGATTAATCTTCATATGCTTTTGTTTATAAATTTATACAATTATATTATACAAATAATAAAGATGTTATATGGTTTTTAATTTATGTTTGTCATATTTTAATAGTTGTAAGTTGATATAAGTATTTCAAAAAAAGAAAACAAAATATTTATAGTCGCTCACTATTCTGCAGCCAATTTTTAAGAGACCCAACCTCCGTTGCAGATTATTGAAAAGTAATCTGCCACTGGGATTCAGATTTAAATAATTATTGAAAATTTTACAAAAATATTTTATATTATAATGCTTGCAACCATTTTCCTATTGTGTCCTATTGAATAAATTGAAAGGAGGTTTGCATTACAAGATTCCATAAACAAGACATCAATCAATTAATCAAAAAGGTGTCGTAGAAGTATGGAAGTTTTTGCAACCCTGAATACGAGTATAATCACATAACAAGAGCAATAATATTATACTTATTAATTGAATATGATATATAGTAGAAGCATGGTTTTTCAGCTTTCTTCTTTTATATTATGAATGCTTTGAATGTTGAACGAGTAGAGTGTAGAACGCTTTGAGTACTGAATGAGAGAATAAATGGATATGTCCCCATGATATCAATTACTTGCACACTGTACAGGATAATATATATATCATGAGTTTACTAAACAGATACAAGGTGAAAAAATACTATTTTATTAGATATTCACAGATCACAGGTTAAGGTTTCATGTAGATGATTATCTTTGGACTAGGAGAAAATAAGTTTTTTTTATAGCAAATTTTTTTACAAATGAAATTTCAAAGAAAAAGTTCAAAATTTGTAAAAGAGAAACAAAATATATGTGAAATTTTAAAATTCCAGTATTGCATATGCCTTCCAGATAAGTGTTCTCAGCAGCAGATATATTCAATAAATTCAAAGTTCTTGCTACATAGCCCCAGTGGGATAAACATCAAAATGAACATCAAAGACAGAATCACTGTACAAAAACATTAAAATCATGATCTCCAAAATTTCAACTTTTTGCTAGAATAGGCTATTTGTACTAGCCAATTTTGTCTGAAAAATATTATGTACAATACGAAAGGCATTTTTTTTCAGGTTGGCTGGATCTCTTGTTTTAATGAATGTTAATTAAATTTACTAACCAATTTTATTTGAAAACATTGCAATTAAAAAAATTTGCATTTCGGACAGACTTTACCATTTTATAACATTAAATTACCACATACGCAAATGGTTACAATTTTTTTTTTTTAATTGTACAAGTCTTCTAAAGAATGTGTATGTAATAAAGGATAATGATACAAACTTCCCAAAACATTTAGAAGCTATTTACCTCAAATTAAATATTTTTTAAACCAATAAAGTGATTTCAGTATATAATATTCATGTAAAATATTCTACTCATCTCATACGCTAAAAATTAATGAAAATGCATTGAATAAATTTGAAATGAAATCGGATTCTTAACACGTCAAAAATGTTATGTTTTTCGCACTTTTAAATTGTAGACGTAAAAAAATTAAAGGTATAAAACCCAAAATATTTTAACTTAGTAATTTGATTTTGTATAGCATACTTTCAATTCAATTAAAATTCCACTACGACTAAAATTTCCTATTTAAAATACTATATTTTTTAAGGCATTTAAATACACGTAAAAAAGCTATAAGAATAACTTGGTTACTAAAAAATTTCAAATTTTAAAATACCTCTTTGCTAATTACAGCTACCGCTGCAGCCATAAGCAATTCTAGTGAAATTAAAACTACAAAAATCGAACCATGAATAAATTTCAATGCAGATTAGAAATGTTATCAAACCTTCCCTAGAATATTTCGCAGTTGTTGTTTGACAACAACAGGATAGCAGACAAAAAGTGCTCCGGCGAGAGCTTAACTGTACTACATTCTTTTCTTTTCTATTTAAAAATGTAACTGAAAGAAAAAAAAATTAACATAGCAATTAATAATGGTTTTTAGTAGTGCAAGAATTTTCTTTCTTCTTTTTTATTGTTATTTGTGCAATTTTCCACTTAACTGTTGGCATGCAAATGAATTTGCTAAAATTTTTCTCAATCCAGAAATGGCAACAATATGTAAGTTAAGTTTCAATTTTAAGTTTTGTATTATGAAGTTTTTTTATGAACTCTTTTATTTACAGTTTAATAACTTTAATACCCGTTATTATTATTATTTTACTGTAGAACATATTTGTAGAATTAATATGTAAAGTAGTTGCAAGTATGCAGTCTCATCACGATATCCTGTATTTTTGCCAAAATGGAAATTTAGCAGAAGTCAGAAATTTATTGGAGCAAGGTTATTTTTTCAAATAAACTTATTAATTTATTACTAAAGTGTTGATTTTTCTGAATCAATAATTACATGTATTGTAAATACAAGTCTGAGACATTTACCTTGATGCGTTTTTTTCCGAGTAGCAATTATTCCTTAATTGATTGTCTTTATTTTCTTGCTTCTTATTAGAGATGTAACCGGTATTCGGCTGGCCGAATTCTAAACAGATATTATATATATAGGGAAATAATATATAATATATTCAGGGCAATTATTTTTTAAATATGTGCTTTTATATGTATTTACTAATTAATATTGCCAAATTACTTTTCAATACATTTATTAAAAAAAATCTCCCAATTGTACATAAATGTATTTATCACTGTAAAGCTTGAGGTTATGATGCAAGAACAATAATTGTTCATCATTTTCAGGAAGAAGTCTCCGCTGTTTGGTTTCACACATATATATTACAAGCTTCAGAAAATAAGCACTCGCTATATACTGTGCTTGCAGGTGCTGAAAGATATTTTCTTGCTAAATTTGCAAATCTTGGAAATTTTTATGTTTCTTTTTCCACCAATCAAATTGACTCTCTATCCTAGCTATTAGAAATTTTTTTATTAAAATAGGAATTTACTTCTAATAACTTTAATTTATCTACCTACTGAATTTTCTTTTGTGTATGTCATTGCCATGTTCTGCAATGATCTGTTTAGCAAGTATAAAATGAAGAGGGTTTCTCACATTTTATTATTGGATTAAGACATTTAGAATATTATGGGAAAAAGCATCAAGGTGTTAATATTTTTTTTAAAAGTGCAAATAATAAAAAATATTTTTATTTAATATTTGAGCATTTTTTTTATTTTAAATCAAAAGTTAAATGTTTTTAAAAAAGTAGGTATTCTGTTTGAAATTTGGCTGAATATTCTGCTAACCAGCCAAATCACTATTTGTTAAATCCCTACTTCTTATGCTCATCCGTGAAATATAAATAATCAGTTTTCAATAGAGTTATCATTAATTTATTTCTTATTTTATCCATTTGTTATTATTGAATGTACCTAATCATGCAATTCAGAACCAATTTCTAAATACACATTTTGTGGCATGATTGTTTCCACAAAAAATACGAAAAAAATTCTAATACTTCATTTTTCCAAAATTAATTATTGTTGTATATAAGTAGTCTGTTGTGCTATAGATTGGAGTTCAATTTTGCATTGCAGACTACACTCTTGGATACATATTCTAATAGTGAACATAAGATCCTTAAAATTATAATTGGTTCTCAATTACACAGTTGCATAAGATTATAAGTTAGTTAAGATAAAGCTTTTTTTTTGTGAGATTTTCATTTATTTTTTATAATATATATAAATAAACACTTAAATTTAATATAATTAAACATTAGCAAATATATAGGTTTTACAATGACTTTTTTAAAAGAGGATATAGAGATGGATTTTTGATTTACCTTAAATTAATTATTAATTCGAACCACATATATTTCATAATCTTGAAGAGCTTTCATTAACTATGAATCTATAACCTGTATTTTGTTGAAAATTTAAACATGTTGGGAAGAAATATCCTGTCTGTTATTTCAGGCAGGAAGATATTTTAATGATACTTTAGAATTTCCAGTTGATTCTTAATTCTCTTACCAGTGTATTATTTTATGAAAATTATTTAATGAATATTCTAAACATTATCAGGGTCACTGAGAGCCTCACTCGGTCACAGGCGATGTACTGGTATGCAGGCCCCTCTGCACACCTGAGTGGGTTCCCCTCTCATAAAAAGAAATGCCTAGAAATGGTAAATAAACAAGATTCAATAAGCAATGACCATGCAATAATGACAGTCTTTTGACTGAGTAATTAATTGGTCAGATCGTATGCCACAATATGAAATCTAGCCTTCCCTCCTTGTCTCTTTATGAATTATGATTGCGGTGACTAATCAGCAGATGAACACTTTCTACCAGTTGTCCGGTCATGTTATGAAAATCTTACTTCTAGCCACATTCTGAAATTCAGATTACCTATACAGTGAAATTCTGATTAACCAAACTATACGGGGAGAAGCTGTTTCGGATAATGATTTTCACAATTAAGCATGAATGTCTATTACTGTTTTCTATCTAATTCTGTCATGTAACATCTAATTGCAAGTTTTCAATGCCATCTTCACTTCCTTATTCCTCTTGCAAAATATGCATTTATGGCCAGTGGCAAGTTTGCTGAATTAAAACATGTTTAAAAAAGAATGAAAACATAGCAGCCATAATTATTCAGCTTACTGGAGATATTTCTTCATATACTTAATGTCTTGGAGAGCTTGGTTTACAGATTCCGCAAAAATTTTGATGAAATAAAATATGAAAGCAAAATGTATTAAGATTTTTAGCTTTCAGCAATGAAAGAGAATGCCGCAATTAAATATTTGTTTGAACAACGAAAACATTTTGAATTGCGTTGCAACACTGAAAAGCATTGTTGCACATATTAAGGAACAATGTCAGAATTTCGTCTAATTTTTAATTAAAATTTCAAAAAAAGTGCTTGGAGGTGCACATTTCCACCTTCCAAAGTATGTTTATGCCAAATTACATAGACTCTATATCCAGCGGTGTACCCTGTAGAGTGCCAACACATACACATTCTTCTTTATTATTAGTAGAGAAGGTCTGAATAATGATGTCTAAATACATTGAACTCTCGTTATCTCGAAAACCTTGATATCTTGAAAAAATATTTTTCCCCTTGACATTTCGTATTTCTTCTAATGTTAATTTCAATTCCTATCTCGAAGAGTTTTCACTCAAAACCTTGATATGTCGGAATTTTTTTCGTAGCCAAAAATATTTTTTTCCTTGAAAATCGCTGTTTAGTCACATTGTGACCTTCATGAAGATCTCACTTAAGGGATGCTTCCCAGAATTTGCTGCAAAAGGGACAATACCACTCCCTTTACACCCAATTGGATATTCAAGGTCGCATAGTATCTGCTGCATCCAATGAGTGTCATTCTCATCAATTCGTCACACAAGCCTATTAGCTGTTGTGTTTATGTAACAGGTTCAACAAACTTGACTACATGTGTTAAATAAGTCTGCAAAAAATGTTTGTGGGGTGTAGTTGCAATTCAAAAGTGTGTGAATTGCCAGTTCGAGTTGCAAAAACGGAAGGTGGTGCCATGGAGACAAAAAAAGTAAGTGTTAAACAAAAGTTGAATGTGTTTACAGTAAAGAAAAAGGTCGAGATTTTCGAAGCTGTTGATAAAGGCGGGAAGAAAGGACTAATCGCCAAGGATTTTAAAATTCCAGCATCGACTTTATAATAAATATCGAATAATAAAGGACAGAGAGAAAATTAAAAATCGTTTTGAACTGAAAAAAGATCTATGAAGAAGATTGGAATTGAGATCCTGAATTAGAAGAATACCTCATAAAATGGTTTAAACAACGCAGATATTGTAATTTACCTATTGGAGGCAATGAGTTTAAAGAAAAAGCAGACCAATTTGCACAGAAGCTGAGGCACAAAGACTTCAAAAGCAGCAATGGATGGCTGAAAATCTTTAAAAACCGTCATAATATAGTTTTTCGAAAATTGTGTGCCGAAAGCCAATCAGTGAGTGATGAGCTTTGTTCGGAATGGATAAAAACTCTTCCTGATCTTTTGCAAGAATATTCAATGCTGATGAGACTGGGCTTTTCTTCAACGTATTGTTAGGCAAAACTGCAGTTTTCCAAGGAGAAACCTGCCATGGAGTAAAGAGCGAGCAACGTTACTTTTAGCTACCAACATTGAGTGGGACTAAGAAGCTTAAACCATTGATAATAATCCCAAGGTTCCCTATAATCCCAAGGTGCTTTAAAGGCATTAAGTCTTTTCCACTTCATTATAAAGCAAATAAAAAAGCTTGGATGACGAGTGAATTTTTCTCAGAGTGGTTAAAACAAGAAAATGTGTAAAGAGAAGAGGAAAATTGTTTTATTCATTGATAACTGCTCGGCTCACAGTCTTATCCCTGAAATGAACGCAGTAAAGGTGGTTTTCCTCCTTACCTAACACGACTTCCAAGCTGCAACCTCTAGACCAGAGGATAATAAAAAGTTTTAAAGTTTTTTACAGGAAGGAAATTGTAAAGAAGGTTGTGGATTCAATTGATAAAAAACAGAAAATGAAACCGTTTAATATGCTTGATTCTATGAGGATGGCAGACAGAGCCTGGATGAACGTTACACAAAAGAAAATCAAAAACTGTTTTGAAAAAGCTGGTTTTTCTAGTGTGAAAAGTTAATCGGATGAGGAGCAGGAACTCCTCACAGAAACACACCAGTGTGAAGAATGGGAGAAGGTTTCAAAAATCCTCAACCTCTCTAAAACGACAATGTATGAAAAATTTACGGAGTTTGACCTGGATTTTCAAGTGTGTGGACTGATGATGAGATATTTTCTCAAACAATTACTTCGCCTTCGAGTGATGAGGAAGAGGTGGGTGTTCCAGCAGACACCAACATTACTGCGGCTCAGGCTAAAGATGCTGTTCACATCATGTTCATGGAATGTTCAGAAAACGTGGAAAAAGAGGATTTCTCGGCTATTTTTTGGATTGAAAACTTAGTAGAAAAGTAATTTGATTGGATTGAAAACTTAGTAGAAAAATAATTTGATTGGATTGAAAACTTAGTAGAAAAGTAATTTGAAAAGAGGTGTTGCCAGGTCACTATGCTGAACTTTTTAAAGAAATTCTAAGTAATAGTAATTTATTACAAATACATTCTGTTTTAAAAATTTTATACTTCTCTGTAAATTAATACCACTGCTATGAATTAATATGGGAATTATTGCTGTATTCAGACATTTAACTCTATCTGGCTAAAATATTTTACAATATATTCCTTACCTTGTAATTATGTGTAATTTTTAATGCTTGAGAGGGTAACCTCGTTATTTCGAATTTTTTTCCAGGTCCCTTCGATTTCGAGATATCGAGAGTTAACTGTATTATAATTTTTCATAAATATGTGATTGAAGGTTAGTAGTTTTACAATCTTGAAATGGAACTAGTGAAAAGGAGGCATTTTTGGAATGAACTGTAGTTAGCCCTCTCTCTCCAAAAAAATTACGAGAATTTTTATTGAATGCCTTAAAATGATTTCTTTGAATTCAAGAGTAAAAATTTGATATAAAATTGGATAAGTCTGTTAAAGCTTGTTTTTTTTATTTTGTTTGGTTTGGTTTGGAATTTTTATGAAGCAAAAGCCTGTTGTGTAGTTGTGCCAAACACTTGAAAATTATAAAATTCTTATAGCAAATAATTACGAGTTAAAGCTGATAGAAAGTCAGCTCTTTGAAAGCTTCATGTTGGAAAATTAAAGTGTAACAAAATTAAATATTTATAACCTGTGAAACTTCTGAAAAGATTGATTATGTGGTGGAGTGCTGCCAAAGAGTGAAGTTGATGAAGATCAAATTCCCAGAAAAAGTCGATGATAGTAGGTATTGAAATGTTTATTCTGTCAGAATATATCTTAGTAGTTTAAAATAACCTACTTGAAGGCTACTGTTCTTGACATACCTGCAGACGTTTTTGTGATTTCCACAATAGCAGAAAATATTGTTGCAGCAGTATTAATTTTGGTGACATCTGTTGTTGAACTAGCAGAAAAGTGCAGAAATTCTATGTTAAGAGTTTAAAATAATATTTTACTAATGAAATATCATATTTAGTGAAACGTATTAAAAAGAATGGTTAGAATAATTTCAGACAAAAAGCATCAATTAATTGTAGAATTTAATTTTAAAAATAGTTTTTTTTTTGCATTTAGAAGTTATTTATATTAAATTATTTCTTTATAGGAGTGTCTGTTAACTTTCAAAATAGTGAAGGAGAAACACCCTTACAAGTGTCTGCAGCTAATGGCTTTTCTCAGATAGTGAGCTTATTAATTAGTTATGGAGCTTTAGTTGATCTTCCAAATTCATACGGTTGGACACCTCTAATTCATGCAGCTAGGCATGGCCATTTTGCGACCATTTCACTTTTACTGAAAAAGAAAGCCAAAGTTAATATTTGTAACAAGTTAGGTAAGTCTGAAAAAGAAATCCTATTAAAAATTTCATTATCCTATATTATAATAATGTGTTATTTTGCCGAAGAAGAGTAATAATAAATATCACTTTTTAATTTGCCTGATTTCTTCTTGAAATTTAAGTTGTCTTCTGTGAAATTCATAAATTTTCTTTCTTCTTTAATTTATAGTATTTTATATGGAGTAACTTTTGGGTTAATAGAAAGGCGTATGTACATTGCAGGAAGGTGCATTCATAATTCAATCTTCTTTTATTCTAACTTTTTTACTATAGCAATATTCGCACCTAATCAAAGGTTATGCAAGGTCTGTGCTGCATATAGCAAAATTTGGCAGCATACAGTAAACTTGTGGTGACATGATTTCAGGTGAATTTATCTAAATGAACTTTTAGTCAGATGCTTATTTTATCAAATATTGTTTTCTGCATTTGAATCAGAAAACAAATGATACATATTTATCGGTTAATTGCATTTTATAAAATGTTATCTTAGGATATATGAGTTTGGTACATAATTTTACACATGAATTGTTTTTTTATAAAAGTACCTGCTATTATTAAAAAGCTTGTAATCTAAATGTAGTTGCATTTTTGAAGTCTTGATGAATATGCAGAAGAATAATTTTAAGGAGCGATTATTTGCAGGTACTGTACCTACAGATAAAACATTTGTAGGTACTCCAGGGTAGAAGTAAAACATTATTTACAAGTACTGTCAAATTTAATATTCTTTCTGTGGGACTTTTTTGAAGGGGGTGTCTTTTCCATATTTTTCAGTCAGATTATTTTTTTATACTTGAGGTTATGAAATTTACTGTTATTTTGTGAGATTTTTCAATATTTGGACGGAAACCTACAATGGTTTTGATTTCTATTATCTGGTTTCCCATGAATCTGATTTAATTTTCTGTAGACAAAGTACTTATTGAAACATTTACTGATGAAATTGCACCTCAGATGTTTAATCAAAAGTCATATTTCTAGTTCTGATGAGCTTTATACCCTAAAAGATGTCTCATTCATCATCAAGCAATTTTAAACAATTCCTTTCGGTTAATGGAGATCCTAAGTCAATAGTTTAAATCTTCTAATAACACAACTGGCTAAATTTTCATTGACAAGGTACACAATTGCCATTTAAAAGTTTTAAGAAATCACAGAGCTAAAAATATATAATTAACTATTATTCCCGTACCACCCACGAGTGAAGGCTGGGTGGTACAGTTATTAGAGAACTGATTTACCATCATGCAGGTTCAAATTGGGTTGAATCTTTTCCACTTCTCAATATTGTGTCCAACCTTTTAGAGAATTTGTATTTTGAATATTTATTTTTAAAAGTTATGACTGTGAAATTCAGTATTTTCTTTAATTTTACTTCTTTTCCAAACTTAGTTTATTAACAGAAATTTAAAATACACTTGTTCTAATTTCCTTCTGATACTTAGAAGTGTTCTAAATTAAAAAGAATAAAGACAGTTTTTAAAAATGCATTTTTATTAGTGTACTAAAAAGTTGAATCTTTTTTACTTGAATTTCATATTAAAAACTAAAAAGAAGGAACAAAACTGTAATGATTGTTTTTCAAATTCACTACAAGGTGGCACCACTTGTAAGGAATAAATTAATGAAATTATTCAATTAATTGATATTTAAGCACTAAAAGTATTAAAATAATGTACTGTCATCTAGAACTTGCAAGTGTGCCAAATAACAGAATGGAAAATGCCTGAATATAACATTTCAGTTGCTGATACAGTATTTACAAATAACATATCATCTGTAAGTACATTACCTGTAAATAACATTTTATTCGTAGATACAGTACCTGCAAATAACAAATTATTCGTAGGTACAATACCTGCAAATAACATTTTATTTGCAGGTACAGTGCCTATAAATAATGCTATCCATAATTTTACTTCTCAGACTGTTATCTTGTAAATTGACATGAAGTGCAAAAGAAACGATGTTATTGTTAGAACTCTCATTACCCAAGGCAAATAAGCAATTGGTGTATTTTTCTTAAAATGCAGTTTTCATTTGATAGCAAAGGCATATTTTCTCTCTTCAAATATAGTGACCTCTGTGGCACTTACACTAATCACTTGATTTATTATGCTGACTAAAAAAAAGTCTTTTAGCTGCAAGTTCAAAACAGGAAAGACAAAGCATTAAATGGAATGCATTAATGAAATTGAAAATTGTTTAATAAATGTCTGAAGATGGTATGCTAGTTGGCTTCATGTAAATGTTTTATGTTTTGAATTATTAATTAAAGGTTTAATGGTTTGGTGTAAACTTCTTGGCTGACGAGAAGCCATATGAAACCATTCATATCACTTCATAAGGATTGCTGGCTTGAGATCTGATTCAACTGATGATTCATTGTGTATGTGGGCTTTAAATCTACTATTGAGGGCCAAGTGCTCTCATGTAAGTGTGATGTTGAAGTTAGAAATATGGAATGACAACTTAGATGTTGTTTTCATCATCTAACAATGGCTCAAAATTTGCAAAGTTCAATTTTTATTAGTTAGATCCAGTTTTCTCAAAATTTCTTAGATTAGGAGACATTAATCTAAGAAATCTATCATTGATTTATTTTTAATTGTCGAATTATATTTTCAGTCAGAATGGTGCCTCTATAGAATAAATTTCTTATATCCATTGCTTAAAATCTTGTATTTCTGTTCATTATGATGTAATATTTCATGATTTAACGTGGTCGTCTAAAAGTTTTTTACGTCGACTTCCAACACTAGATGTCGCTGATCGCAACTCGGCGAAAGCAATTTGTCTACGTATCTTGTTACCCTGCATTGCCTTCTCAGAGTTGAAAAAACGTTGTGCGCATGCACTCTGACTGAATCTTGGAAAATTTTCTCTGTACATAACGTTGACGATATCATCAGAGCGCATGCGTATTACTATGTGGTTGTAATCGTATATGAGTAATTTCGTTTACGCGTGAATAGCAAAGAGGGGTGGGTGAATAAGCTCCTCTTACAAACCGT
This sequence comes from Araneus ventricosus, assembly GCA_013235015.1. Lineage (NCBI taxonomy): Eukaryota > Metazoa > Arthropoda > Arachnida > Araneae > Araneidae > Araneus > Araneus ventricosus. Next base: position 440,974 of record BGPR01000177.1, read on the forward strand.
TAAACGTGTTTCCTTATCGCAAACAAAATGATAGTAGAGGATGCTTTACGGCAGGTTCGGCTACTTTTTTCCGTAAAAAGCCATTTTTAGAATTATATTTATCAAAATAAAAATTTGAAACCGGAAGTCTGCAACTCGAACTGTGAAATATGCATTTTGAAAATTGAGTCTAAAATAATTTTTTTTTTGCTAAATTTTATTTAATTTTCCCTTTTTTAAGTTAACAAAATACACTGCAATTCAATTATCTATTTTGAATTTTACAATAGCCGTAATTATAATCATAAGATATAATTATTAAAGTAAAAATAAGTGATTTAAAACATTTTTACATATAAATTATCATTTTTCTTTCGTCAGGCAGTATGCTTGGACTTCAAATATTTTATATGCTTAATTTGTATGAACAATAAAATTAAAATATATATTTAACAAAAAAGAACAATATCAAGTTTCTAATGAGATTTTGTTGCTGAATTGAAGTTTTCATGACACCATGTGAAGATTTTTTTTTATCGTAGTTAAATTTAATTTTTTTATACGTATATTATTTACTAACATAAAAAGAGTCGCAATTATGCCTTGAAAGAACCATGCTTTACAGAAAATACTTTAAAGAAAATTGGAAGTTCAAATCAATCCACATGTTGCCGGAATATAGAATGCAGAAAACTGGAAGACACGCACGTTTCCTAGGCATTCTATTGAAACCCAAATGACAAAGCGGCAAAGTATGAAAGAAATCGTCCATTCAATTTTATAAGAAATAAAATTAAGTGCAAATCAAAATAAAATTATTTCCTTCCTTGATGTAACATGTAGGTTCACATTTTATTTTGTTTTCTTTACTAAAAAAGACAAAAACTTCAATATGTGTAACTGTCAATTTACTTTACGTATTTTGAATAAAAGACTTTTTACGGCATTTTTATTTTTTCAAAATAACATTTGCATTTTTGAGGAATGCACGTCTTGTAAATAATAGAGCCTTATGATCTTTTTCATACTTTGCCTAAATAGCATTTGTCATTCTATAGAATGGCTAGGTATTATATACAATGCCTATGGAAAGTATATAATATTTATCATATTTCATTCTTTGCCTAAAAATGACCGGCATTCTATAGAATGCCGGCGTTTCATACATTGTCAGTAAAACCTATAAGAAATAGAAGAGTGTCGTTTTCATCCTGGATTAGCATTCATAATATATATAAAGAAACCCAATTCCACTGAAGATCCGTCATGTATGGAGCCTGTTGCACGCTAAATCGAACGTAGTGGTCAAATATCCTCCTGTTGGTATGGCGTGAAAGTATGGAGAGGGGGGTACCAGCTCAGGTGTCGTCCTCGTCATCTGACCGTGGTTCAAAATTACCAGGCCCATCCCAAACTAACCATCATGTTGCGTCAAAAAGGGACGTTAATATAACTAAACTAAACTAAATTCTGGTACAGAACTAAAATACTAAATAAAATCAGTGTAGTAAATTTGACGCCTTTGGATCATTGTCGCCTCTGGGCTCTAGCCCAATAAGCCCATTGGATAAGACAGCCCTGATTACATTGATGTTCTTTTATCTTGTAATTTCGATTATTTCTTGTGAAAACTTCAGAAGCGATATTATCTAAATGATTTTCATTGATTCGAAATTTGCATGCAGTAACTTTTAGTTATGGATGTAAAAGTTGGTTCAAAACTTTAAAATGTAATAAAATTTTGAGATTCTAGAAATAATGGAGTTGTAATTTTTTTCTTCCTTTGATGTACTGGGTACTACTCCAAAGGTTAAAGCATAAATGAAATTTCAAGCCTGTAGATGAAAAATTAAAAAAGTTATCTCATGTGCGGCATCCGGACAATACCGAATATTTCAACTAAAAAAAGAAGAAAAATCACACAAATTTCGCTTCAAAATGGTTGTCAAAGGGTAATAAAATATTATAGAAGCCTTTTAAATGGTGAAAAAGGATTAAAAACAAGAAATTACTTGAAAAACAAAATTCACCACCGAGCTTCATTTTGGAAAGGACGACGATTTCCTCGATTTTTTTTTTTGGAAAAACTAAAAAAACTAAAATGATTCCATGCCAAAACGAAAAATTCTTGCAACGATTATATTTCTAAGAAAATCGAGAATCAAATTAAAAAAACAGCATGCAGTTTCGTCAATTATTGAATTAATAGGAGCTGTTCAAAGTTGGTGTCCGGTATAACGGATACCAGGTCTGAAGGGGTTAAGACTTTACAGAATGAAATCCAAAGTCTCACAGAAACGAGACTCAAGTGTTCGAAAGATTCTCCCCAACTCAACCTTAACCTCCGTGAACCCTCCTTAGACTGCATATTTATATAAAACAATTTATGACTTTCAGGGTCAAAAGCGGTTCTCTACCGACCCTCAAGAAATTAAAGCCATTTGCCTACCTCGAAATTTCTATATATGTCGCGCTACAAACCGAAACTGGACCACTATTCGTTGGTGTGGAGTGGAAGTTTGGAGAATGGCGTGACAAGTCATTTGTTATCGTCATTGGTCAACATTCAAAATTACGAGGTATGTTCCAAAACTGCCTTCGTATAGTTTAAAACCTTGATGATAATCTAATATAAAACAACGCTGTAACAAAGAGTAAATTGGAAATCTAGCATTGACGTTCCTTTATCTTGAAATTTCAACTATTTCTAGAGTCAATGCTTGCTAGTTATAGCAGAAAATAATATCCTCACGTCAGTGTGGAGTGTGAGTTTGGAGAATGGTACATTTAAAATGGAAAGATTAAAATTACGAAATCCGTTCCAAAACCGCCCTCGTGTAGCTTAAAAATGGACGTCAATCTTATATGAAACAACAGTATAACACAGAGTAAATTAGAAACTCCAGTATTATTACACTGATAATCGTTTATCTTGTAATTTCGATTATTTATGGTGACAACTTCAGAAAATATTGCCTGAACGAATTTCATCGATTCATTGATGCCAAGTTTACATGCAGCAACAAAAAGTGTAAATAATATTTCGCTACTTTTTGGCTCAAAATTTTAAAATGTAATCAAATTTTGAGATTCTAAAAGTATTGCGCTGAAATTAGATAAATTCTGAAAATAATGATATTAAACAAGTAAATATAGAATTAAAATAAGCTCGATTATGATGCTTTTCATAAATATGTCATAGGTTTCCGCTTTTCTTTATAAATATATAAATAGGGAGAGTATACTTATTCTCCTACAGTTTTGGTAGATTCATTCGAGTCCACAAAAAATAAGTAAAAATTAAATATTCGCATAATTGATGTATGTTTAATTTTTAAACACAGCACGAAATGACCCATATTAAAAATGAAATGTAAATATTTTTATTTTCTAGCAAATGAAACAAAATTTCTAGAAATGTTTACTGTATTTAAAAATATGGAGAATTTAAAAAATTGTGTTTGATAATTTTAGTATGATTGTAACTGTTCTTTAAGTTCTATCAAATGTTTATTTGCATGGAGAAGAATTTTGTGTTTCTGTCGCTGTGTTTATTTGTAAGCACAATTCTTATTTCGATGACAAATATTTACTTTCTTTTTCTTTTGAGTTTAGTACCCAAGGGTAAAGTTATCGTTTGACACTTTCAATAAATAGCACGTTTTTTTCTTTCATTATTGTATCGCAACTTTGAAAAAGGGATGTGATTATTAGTTTCAATCAAGAAAATAATTTATATAAGTAGCCACAAATGCTAGAATAACTATCAAAAATAATCTTCTGTACATTATATTTAATTAAATCTTTACATCTTGTTTAAATCAATAAATTTATTATTGATGATAATTACAAGAGTATAGACAGCGAGATAGATGGAGGTAACTAACTTATATAATCAGTGGCGGACTGGGTCTGAAAATAGTGGTTGCCAGGTGTCAGTGAGGGTCCACACATATCTATAATCGTAACATTAATCACATTAATAAATTATATGTATTTAATTTTTTATATTTAATTATATTAATTTGAATCTATAATATTTAATAATTATATATTTAATTTATTTTTTTATTATATATTTCATTTTTCCGCGTTTTTAAAATAAATCCCTTTTAACACCCTTTAATTTTCTATGTTTAAAATAACGAAACTATGTCTAAAGTTATTTGATTTTAAATTCCGTAAGTTAAATATTATATGAGAAACACGGACCTTGGGTACAGGGCTATTTTATTTATTTGCTTTAGAGAAAGAGTTCTTTTTTCTCTCCCATATTTCCTGCGGGCCCAAATTGTCTTCTGCTTAAGGGGGCCCACTTGCCATCGGGCAAGCTGGCAACCTCGCCAGTCCACCACTGTATATAATAAGAGCGCTACAAAAGAAATCTGGTTAATCGCAGTGCAGCATCAGAAACGAAAGAATCCCCTTCTCTACAGCAGAAAAAAAAAAAAAAAAAACTGCAATAAAACTTCCACCCGTAGGGGAACCGTTTAGCTTACTTTCGACCTTGGAAAGAAGAATGCAATTACGCGGCAGCAGGGAGGGAGGGACTCTTCACGTTCTAAAGAGACCCAATCGTTTTATTCAAAGGTTTTCCGCATAGGGTTGCCGAATTACTATACACACAGGACAAAATATCGGTTTTCAAAAAAAATTAGAAGTTTTTTCATTAAAAAGAATCTTTAACCGTTGAGAAACTTTTATTAAAACTCTTCATGCATATTTATTTTCTTCAAAAATGAGCAAAATTAGCTTTTATTACTATGAAAGAGTCCAAGAGCATATCTGACCAGCACTTTGGGCGCCATCTATCTTCATCGTTACGTACTAAAAGAAATTAACGAAATTTAATGAATATTTTGGTTTTTTTTATTTTTTAAAAATATTAAGAGCATTTTGAGAATTTTGGAGTTTCACACATTACTTATATTGATATGTCGGACCATTTTGACAAAATTTTAGACTTCAACAATACATATTAGCGGTACTGATATGATTTTGGTGATTTATAAGCTTTAGACGACCACCTTAAATATTATTACTAACTTGCAACAGTTTATCATCTCTAACAATTGTATTCAGATATTTTGTTTAATGTCGTATTTATATTTTATAAGATTCTTTCGTAACATTTTAATTCAAATAAACTTTTTCTTAAATTTGGTAGGTTTGAGTCCAATTGTTGCTTCTGCATGGAGTGGCAATCTGAAAACTGTAAAGTTATTAGTTGAAGCTGGAGCAATGGTTGATCATATTGCTTCTCTAAACCAGAATACAGAATGTGATTTATCCCCCCTAATGGCAGCTGCTTTATGTGGATATGATGATATTGTAACATATTTATTAGATGAAGGAGCTAATGTTGATCAAGTTTCTCCTGTTACTGGTAAAATGATAGTTAGATTTATTTTAAAAAATTATGATTGAACTGTATAGTTGACAAATATAACATGTTGGTTGAATTTTCATAGATAAATAAAAATAACTACATGTGACTTTACAAAAGTCACTATCCATGCTATCTTGCATATAATTATGTATTATTCTGTATGGCATATTGTATATGTGTTAATCATTTGGATTTTAGCTGTTGTAATGCAAGGAGAAAGACACTTGTCTTAGGAAAACATTTTTCAAGTTTCCATTTAACAATCGTGTTATTAACAGAATGAATTGTGCAAATTTGAGGGTTTCAAGTCTGTATCATACCATGTTCTTTTAGGCTTCAAAGTTTTTCCAACACTGTTTGTACAGAGTTATTTTCAAACTCAATTTTGTGAAAAAGTAGGAGTTTTGTATTTGCATAAATAAATGGTTTTCTTTTAATAATGCAAACCTTAAATAAGTTTATTTGATCCATTGTATTTTTCTGGAATCTATGAATAGGTTCTTTTTTGTAATTAAATATCTTTCGTTTGTATTTGATTGGAAGTTGCTACATTTTTGCGCCATTCTGTTTAATGCGAAGTTTAATTTTTAATATCTTTTGTTAAATTATTTCACTTGTACTTATACATGCTGAATCATATTGTAGGGACAAGGCATCTTTATTGTACTTTTCATGAAGATCAAGTACCAAAATTTATTCAGTCAAACTTTGAAATCTGATGTTTACTGCTTGTTTAGGGTAAATTGAATTTATTTTGTAGGAGAATTTAATTTAACCAGTTCATTTTTAAGTATCTTAGTATAGTGGATGATTGTAAAGGAATGTTGTGAACAGCGATGTTCTTTACCTGAATTTCATTTTACCAGTTATCGATTTACCATAGTTTTTTAGGAATGTATGATTAATTCCTATTGGAGATTCAAAAGGAAATAAAAAAATATGAAATTTTGTATTATGCTTATGTATATACTAGCAGATTACTCGGCGTTGCCTGGTCATTTTTGTATCAAAACCTTGTGATGGAGAGTAAAAGGGAAATTTAATAAAAACTGCGAATTCTTTGTTATATATGTGATTTATAAACCACACCCGCAATTAATGAGTTAACTATAGTAAAGAAGGGGGTAACCTAATTACATAGTAAATGTGAAAAAGTAGCAAGAGTCAAAGTGCATGATCAGCAACCAACATGTGATAAATAATACATATATATAATATAATGCATATAGATATAATACAATACATATAGCAAGTATATGAGGTTTACATTATAAAACAAAATAAACTTACTTGTTTCTCAAAGTATTTATTTTTCTGCTAGAAAATCAAAAATGTGTTGTGATGCGATTGTCTGCAAATACGTTACCATAAATAGGTATGCTTCGAAAAAACGATTTTATATAAAATCATCCCAAAGTCATCACAATATGCAATTTAATTTCTGTACACTCACAAAAAAATTATTTTAAAATATTAAATGTCATATAACTTGAAAATCTGAAAAATTACGATATTTTTCATTAAGAAAAGTATCGTAAAAATATACTACTACCCAGAAATATGTAAAAAATTAAATTCTCAAATGCATAATCCTTACCGATATATTTTGATATAAAATTCAATATCTAAACAATGAAAACAATTTCATGCATGTGCTCCTAATTTTTTTTTTTTTTACTTGTAAATGATGCAAAAGCTCTATATTTAATTGTAAAATAGTAGATATTTTATTATATTGTAACCTTTTCATTACATTTTTCAATCTTAAGTTATGAGCTTTTGGAATCCTTTTCATTAGTTTTTTAAATCTTAAGATATGAACTTTTGGAATTTTTCAAATCCATGCATATTATTCATTTCCGGAATCAATTAATTGTACCCTATTCTATGAGGATAAAATGAAACATCGACATTTTGATAATACGAAACATCTCAATTCCCTTAAAATAAAGATTAATATAACTTTAGAGTATATAGCAAATGAGAAAATTCATACCTAATTCAATTATTTCCCTTTTGTCAGTTTCTTTAGCAATCGTATTTAAATTTTATCCATTAAAATTATAAATTAGTAAGACAGTCAACCATATATTCATCTTCATGAAATTTTCATTTCATTCAACATTTTTCTTTGTTTAATAATATTTTAACAACTATTATTTTGTTTCCATTCTGCGTAAAATAAATTTCAAATAAACAAAAATAATGCAGTGAAACCTGTGTATAACAATACTGTTTGTAATAATAAGTCTACCTTTAGCGATATTTCCTTGGTGCTAAATTTCATCAAAATCACACAAGCCATCGAAATCGCCAAGCGAGTAGATCGGCCTATTTGTTACATGCATTTTGGAGACTTTGCCCCACCCTACCCTGAGAAACTGTGTTATGGCTTATTTACCCCTCCTATACTTCAAGTGGGTTAATGAGGAACATGTGTACCAAATTTCATCGAAATCCCTTTAGCCGTTCGGGAGTGATGCTGGAACAAACAACATTGAGTTATATATATATAAATAAAAGTATATATCTCATGCTTGGCTTCTTTATTGAGACAATTCTCGACTCTCCACTATTTTTAAACTCATAATTTTCTCTCTTTTTTTTGTAAGTAAAAAGTTCAGAAAAGCACTTACAAAACTCTGATGAACAAAGATTATTTTTTTCGCGCATAAAAAGTTGTGCATGCATTTGTCAAAATCTGCTTTCAGATAATGTTCATTCATACAACATTTCTGAATTCAAATTTTTATTTCTGCTCTCATTTATTTACTGCAAGCTCAGCATGCTGGTGTTCCTGGTGACCCTTTTGTATTCTGTTTCCATCTGTTTTTCTCTCGTGCAGAATCTCTAACAAATGGCCAAAAAATGTAGTTCTACAAATCTTATACACAGTGTCACTTATATGTTTCTTCTCTGACCATGTTTTTTTTATCTGAACATAAAGTCTCTCAAAATGTTTCGGATTTGTTTGTTGTCCAAACTAATTGATAACCCACTGTAATTTATTAATGTTTGATCTCTCTATCATAGGTTTATCACCTTTAATGCTGGCAGCTTATGGAGGTCAAAAGAAAATAGCCCAGATTGTAGTGGAAAATGGATCTGATATAACTAAAACTGATATATGTGATAGATCAGCAATGGATTTTGCTGTTAATTGTTCTCAGCAAGAAATAATTTTGTTTCTGGAAAGTATTATGGTTTCAAAATATGCCAATGGTATGGTTAAATTTTAATGATTAATTTAAGTACAGTTTATCAGGTTTTTGCTTTTGCCCTAAATTTGCTTTCTATTTACAGAAGGTTCTCAAGGAGCTGATATTTTCATAGCAGTAAGGAGTGGTATGTTTATATATTTCATCCCTATTTCTTCCTAAACTTTAATAATCTTAGTAATAAACATTCATTTGTAAAATGTGCATTTTGCAAAATACATATCCTGTTAATATAATTAAAATTTATATGTAAGATTATAATTTGGAAGAAAATCAACATATTTGTGAAATTTATATAGTTCATTACTTTATTATATAAACTCATTGCAACAAACATGCTCATAACACCTTTGTTTGATTTTATATCTACTTAATAAGTACAAAATATATAGAGAGCTTACCTGTCATTCTAAAAAGTTGAAATAATCTTTTAAATATGTTTTATTTCAAAAATTCTTAATTTGTTATCCATAGATTCCCCAAAGTGCATGGCCTCTCTCTGAGAGGGGATGGCATGGTTTCGTGTTTGGTATAAAATTTTCTCTTTTGTACTCTGTAAAAGCTTATGTCTGTAAATATAAGCCTGTTTTATCCATTTAGTGGACATCAATATTACAAACACTTTGACATTTTTATTCATACTTTGTTTCTCTGTTCAAGACTTTGGGTCTCATTTATAGGATTTTTTTCCTTTATTTTTCATGACAATCATAAAATATTTTATCCCTCTAAAAAGATAATATAACTGGTAATTTGACCTGTCCGACTTAGAAATATCGAGCCACTGACGGTTCCGAAGAATGCGAGCAAATTCGAGTTCAAAATTTCGGCAAAAAGTTCACTGCTTCATAGGAAAAAGGTTAAAGTAACCAACACAATTTTCAAATTTCTATACGCACATACAAACTTTCCTATACACAAAGTCTTGATTAATTACCAAATAACATAAATTAAAATATAATCATAAAGAAAATAAAGAGAAAAAAAAAGAAAGCCTAAAATTATATATATGCAAGGAAACCACAAATTAAAACCTAAACATGCAACACACTGCATCACAAGAAAAAGGCTAAATCAACCTATACAGAATTTATTATAACAGTTTCAGATTTTCCTATACATAATTTCAAACTTTCCAATACAAAATTTCTTGAGCAATAACTAAATAACATTAAAATAAAAAATAATAATACAGAAAATAAGAAGAAAAAAAATTGAAAAGAATATAGGAAGCCACAAATTAAATGGTACCAAACACCAAATCAAAAATAAACAACACAGTTGCGGCTAGTAAGCAGGGATGGGTATTTACAAAAAAAAAAAAAATAGTTAAGACATAGGAAAAAATGACATATTTATTAAAGACATTTAAAATATATATATGAAAGATCAGGCTTTAAAAGGTGGAGTAATCCATGTTGGTAAAGGAAAAGACAGCAGTTGTTAAATCTTCATTTATTCAGTCGTAGCAGATAGTTCAGGTTATTTTTTATCGAAAAGAATCATAATGTATGTAGATCCATGACAAGGAACCAAGAGTTAATGTGCAAAGCAGCGCGGCGTTGTTATTCATTTACATGTTGGAGTCAAAAAGGGCAGATAGGAATGCGCAGAAAGTTTAAGTACCCAGAGAAAGGAATTTCCTCGGAAAAGACTCGTGACTCGAAATGAAAGTCATAGTGTGCTTATTACGATGAAAGTAGAAGTATTTAAAATAAGGTGTCATTAAAAATGATTTAAGAAAATTAAAAAAGTAAAATATCACTTATATATATAAATAAATGGAGGATTCCCAAATGAAGAGTTTTAAAAAGTCCCGATTCCCCTCTTTCATTTTCTTTCCATTTAAATTACATTTTCCATCTCTTGGGGCTAGAATATTTTTAACAATCAATTTCATACCTTTTCTTGATTGGCTGTCCTGCAAAAGTTCTTTAATTGAGCTGCTGTTTTTTTTTTTTTTTTTTAAGTAAGTGTCTCTGATGTCCTGCCCTGCATCGTATTTAAGGATAGTATGTTCCACAGTTTCTTCATCTTTTCTGCAGAAGCACCAGTGACTTTTGCCAAAGAATCCGTTTTGATAGGTTTTAAATGCTCTGTGACCTGTGATGATTTGATTTAAGTAAAAATCACCTAACACCCTTTTTTCATCAACCTTGTCAAATAATTTTTTAACCTGTTGACCTTTACTTGAATGATCCCACAAAATGTGCCAGTTTTGTCTAATATTTCTTCTCATTTCCGTTTTGTTGTTTGGTCTTGCAAAAATAAAAATTGATTCCTTGTTTTTCAGTGGCTTTCTTTAAAAAATAATCTGCTCTTTCATTTTCTTTGTTACCAGCATGATCCTTAGTCCACCAAAGCAGAACGTTACTGTTAGTATCTTGCAAACTATTTTTTATATCCGAAATAAATTTCCTATTTTCTTCTAAATACTCTATTGAAATTAAGGCTGTTTTGAATCCAAAATAATATCGGCTTTAGCTATTTGCCATTGTTTCCAATAATTAACTGCTTCTCTGATTGCTACCATTTTGGTGATAAATGCTGTTGTTTCATTATTTAATCTCCATATTACATGTTCTTTTTCATTTCCATCTTCAAAAACGACTATTGCACAGCGAACTCTATTATTAATCTTTGAACCATCTGTAAAAATATTTATTCCAACATAATTTGTTACATTGAAAGTTCTCCAATGTATGGAGATGATTTTCCATGGGCTCACTTCTGTAGCATAATCAAAGTTGAAAGAGATTCTAATTTTTTCTAAATTTGCAACATCATGCTTCTCAAAAATGTTTTGGGTATTAAACCTAATATTTCAAAACTTGATGCAAAATGCAACATCATGCTTCTCAAAAACTTTTCGGCTGAGTAATATAGTGTTTACTTGGATGAAAGTGTAGACCTACTTTTTTTTCAGCTTATTTCATTTTGCTCTGTATTAATGATATTCTGAATGTAAGTTTAAACCCTTTACAAATTCCTTTCAGAATTGATTGACTACATCTCTTGCTTTCTGAACTCTGTTTTCACCAGTTGTGTTCTTAGTTGATTTAATTTTTGTGCACAGTATTAATATATATATATATATATATAAACATATCATGAAAATTGATGCTTTTAGCCATCTGCTTTAAAATACTCTTGTGTTACATGTGTGTTCATTTCTAAATACTTTTTAACCTGGAAACACAAGAATATTGAACAAAAGAAGCCTTCTTGATAATATTTTGATATTGCTAAAAGAAATATGTTTTGCAATGGCCAGTTTCAATTTGATGATTACTGTTGATCAAAGATATCATATTATGGTGCATTTTTAAAATTATCAGTTTAATATGCACTATATGGTCACCAAATTCACTCGCATCCAAGCAGGGTGTGGCTCATGCATAGGGACTGCGATACTGCAGCACCCCAACATTTCCCATTGTGTAAATTTAATAAATTTATTTTGCATTTAATATTTAAAGCTATCAACAGTCTAACAAAATTTAACATTGATTGATTTAGATCTTCAAATAAACCGCGAGGAAAAACCTGGGCAGCAAACTAAGTCCCCTATCTTATTTTTTCACTACCCGAAGAAGCGCAAAAGAAAAACTAACTGCACAAATGAGAACTGTGTATCGTTCCAGCACCAAATCCCTGCTGAATGCATGCACAGTTACACAGCGCAGGCTTTTTCTAAGTTTCCCTGCCACAAATTAAAGATAATTATCTTTGATAATGAGTATCATGAACTTAAGGACTCGCTACTTTGAAATGTGCCAATAACTTTCAGATGTGTTCAAGACTTACTACTTTGTTCTGTTGTTCAGTTTTTCTTTACTAAATGCTTAGTGTGAAGAAAACATTTAATGACAGAATTGTCTCGGCTATTTTATTTTAATTCTTTTTTTTAACAGTATTATTATAACTATTTCATTTCAGGTGATATCTTAAAGGTTAAATCTATTTTAAAACAAAATCCTGATTCAGTGAATGCTATTTCTTCGCATGACGGCATGACTCCATTAATGCTAGCTGCAATGTTGGGATATAACAGTATTATTAATCTGTTAATATGTAATGGTGCAAAACTAGATGCACAAGATTTAGAAAATGGATGGACTGCATTAATGTATGCTATTTTTCATAGGTAAGTAATTGATATATTTATGAGCACTTTATATCTTGTCTGAATTATTTTTTTATCACATATACAATCTATCCAAAAATACTTGAACCTAAACTCAAATGCAAAATGTGTTTGTATAAAATAATTTTCAGCATAATACACTCTCTAGGTCACATGATGATAGCAAGTGAATTTTACATTTGTGGAATCATGTTCACAGTTTATATTTGCAATCAGTATATTTTTGGTTATTCTGTATTTTAACTTTGAAATGTAGTACAATTATACATTAGTTTTCACTTCCTAGAATATTAAGATGCAAAAAACATTCATTTTTAAAACTCTACATCTATATACAGGTTGATTCGCTACCAATGTGACAAACTTGTAGGGGACACAAAGATGAATCAGAATCGCATAGCATTGTGGTGTCCGAAATTCCTTTCTTCATGCGATAGAGGGCATTGAACGGAAGGTTGCGTGAACAGCGATCCAGCTGGAAGTCAGCATTTGAGAACCAGTTCCCAAGGCAGTAGGATGGGTATTCAAACGTTGAACTGGCCAACATGCACCTTGCATATGGAGCTGCGGACTGTAATGGATGCGCCGCTTTGCATTTATATGAGGAGCATTTGCCTCGGAACACATGTTCCTCAGTCGTTACACCACTCAGTGTGGTTCCAGAATGATGAGGCTCCCCACATTACACCAATGACGTCCGCAAACACCTAAATGTTAAATCTGGATATGTTGTGGTGGTCCGGTTCAGTAGCCTGCTATATTGCCAGGTCTATCATGCCTGGACTTCTGCTGCTGGGGTAAAATGAAGACATTGGTGTACGAGACTCCCATTGATTAAGTTGAAGACGTCGTTCACATCTTAGTAGCTGCCGGGGAGATGCAAGACATGCCATGATTCTTCCAGAACGTTGGGAATTCCATACAGTGCCACTGTGCGACTGCTTCTGATTGAAATTTTGAACACCTTCTATAGCATACGGCTTTTAACCAGTTTGATTAAAATGATTTCTGTTACACTAACGTGTTGCTGTTTTTGTTTTTTTCTTTGCTTCTCTTAAATGTAGCTCGCGTAGAAGGCATTTCAGACCCTACAATGCTATGCGATTACAAATCTTCTTTGTGTCCCCTGCAAGTTTGTCACACTGGTAGCCAAAATCAGCCTGTATACATATTATTTTTGGCTCATGTAATTTTAAAATGATATTTAAACTGTAGGTCTCTTTCATATTGAAACTTTTCGTATTAAAGAATTTTGTTTCTCAAATTTTAATCCATTTAAGACATTTTTGTATTTGTTAGATTACTCAAATTTGAGTTATATTTTAACACTTGTTTTAAAATTTACTTTCTATTTCATATAATTTTGCTCTTGGAGGAAAAGCAAGTATCCCATTCTTAAATCTTTCTGAATGATGAAATTTTGCTTTCATTTATTTCTCATATAATTTGTCTGTTATCTTTTTTTTTAAAAAGCTATGCTGCTAAGTTATTTTTCAGTTGAATTTAATATTTTTTTAAATTTATTAATAAACAGGAAATGACTTTTTTGTTTAAAATTTGTGTTTTATATGCAGGCGTTCACAAACAGTGGAATTTCTATTAAAGAAGGGTGCATCCATAGATTTTCGAGCTTCAAATGGATTCACTGCATTGGATCTGGCACGACATTTAGGTATGCAAGATTTTTTTATCTGTTGAATAATTTCAAAACAGTTACATTTGAAATGCTGCAATGCTAAAATGTGCAAGATTTTAAATGAATGGATAAAAACTTCAATGGATGATTTTAAATTTTGAATTATTGTGAGTCATTTGAGAAGTGAATCAAGTTATTTTTTAACAGCATTTCTTCTTTTGTTTGTTTGTGTGTTTAAATATGATTTTGTGTTGCGCTATTCTTGGTTGTTTTTAGAATGAAAATGATATATTCCATATTTTTCTAATATATAATCAGAATTGTACTTTAAATTTTAAATACTGATACATGTATTAAAAATGCTGTGACCTTTAAAGTTAGGTGTTAAATTTAAAAAAAAAACTTTTATATCTTTGAGTATCAAAAATTGTGAATTGTAAGTAAAGACCTTTCTATTTAATTATTTTATGACTAAATCCAAATATAAGAAAAATTAATTATAATAATGTTATAGTGAATGAAAACTATTTTTTTAATAAAGTAAATGTAGGAAGATAAATATCTTTAGCATTTAAGTGACAAACTTCAGCTGAATTGATGAAAAACATGTAAACACATCTTCTAATTCTTTATAGATAGTTTTGATGCTAATATCATTGAAAACTTGGCCTCAAAGTTTCTAACAACTAATCTTTCCACCAGAAAAACATCTATAAATTCTGCTTCAGATACTTTAGAAAGAAAGAAAGTTTCAGGATCTGAAAGGTATATGTACTTGAATACTTTTAGTTTGAACTTCTCATTAAAACTTCAAAGTCTTGGTCAAAAACATATATTTGATCTTTCAGCAAAACATACATTTAGTATCAGTTTTATTATCTTAGAATTTATTTACCCTTTTACCCTAATATTTTTTAATGAAAACTTATATTCTGTGAACAACATAAAATAATAAAAACTAATTAAATGAAAAAAATAATTTATTTGAAGTCTTAACTTTCCCCTTACCCCCACAACTCCAATTTCTTTCAAAATTTTTTGTCACAATCCCTAAATTGTGAAATATAGAAAAAAAAAAAATCATTAAAGACAAATAAAAACAAATTCAATCATAATCAATCATCATGATCTTGAACAAATTTTAAGCAATTGTTTTAATTAAAATTAATTGTTTTCACAATTTTCACTTGAAAATGCTGAAGATTCTCAAAAAAAAGTTTTGATAATCCTAGTTTTATTTTAGATCAGGGCTTCTTAAACATTTTCCATTTGCTATTCTATTTTAGCCAGAATAAATATTTCCCATTCCCATTTTGGAACAACCAATTTTCGTGTAATTGGAAAATTACAAAATAAAAATGAAACATTAATTATTGATGAATGAAGGTAAATGTTATTTTAAGAAGTTATGTGGCAAATAATGAACAAAACTTTTAAAGTCGGGAAATTTCTTAATTTTTTTTCATGCAATTTCTGTTGAATATGAAGAAGGGGGGAAAAAAAAAACCCTAGAAATTTTTCTGCAACTCCATTAGTCATAAATGTCCCCTCTCAGGGTAGTGATGCACAGCTTAAGAAATGCCTCTGGGAATTGTGATTCACATTTTATAAAAAGCCTTGGTATAGTGTCTTGATGATATATAATGTATTTACTCTTGGAAGAGTATGTCTTCTCATTATTACATTGCGAAATTATTTCATTGGAAAACATTTATTGATTTGGTACTGTGACTTGATTTTTAGAAATTTAGGTATAACCCTTACAGCCATTTTGTGCAAAGAGATTTCAATCCTTATGGAATGTTAAAACACCTGTTTTTATTGAATGACAGGTCATGCTTGGTTCTTTGAATTAACTTTTGACATTCCCTATGATTTATGTGAGGTTTTATATGAAATTAATGTTGAAAAATTTATACAATGGGAAGGATATTTTCAAAATCCTTAACTCTTTGTACTCACACAAGTAATAAGATGCTTAATTATACACATGGTGAGTGTAAGGGTTTATTTTAGTGTTTAAGAAGCAGAAAAATGTAGTTTTTGACTTGTTTTTATTCCTGAAAAATAATGTGAGAGTTTTTTGTTATTATGTAACTTTTATAATAATTGTTATCTTTTGAACTTATGAAAACAATACATCATTCAGAATGTTGAATCAGATTTGAATACTATATGTGTAAAAGGTTAAATGTATCAGCTAATCGAAAGCATGAGAAAATTTTAATCGAATTTGCATCTAATTAGTTGAATGGTAATTCAATTATAATAATTTATGTGTATTTATTTATTTTGTATAAGCTGAAGATTAACAAAAAATTATTTTTACTCTGCATTTAAAAATAAATAGATAATTAATTCTCATGCATTTTAGAATTCAAATAATACCAAATTTACATGCAGTACTGATAGTATGATGTAGAGATTTAAGGTTTATGCTATGAATACTCAGGAAACTTTTAACTACAAATTGAATCACTGTTCATATATATATTCTTGTTTTATTATAGATTTTTTTCCAAAAAAAGTGAAACTCAAACAGGCCTTAAAGTAAGACAAAAATCTTATTGAAATCTTTCTTTTTATTTTAAGTCTATCCATATTTTATGAAAGTTAAGCTGTTATTACTGCAACACCACCAACTTTTTTCAGTGTATAAATTTAATCATTAATTTATTTAAATTTGTACATAATATTTATTCATTATCAAGAATCTACCTCAACTAATAGAAATCATCCTTGCAGCATTTAATGGGGGAGAGTGAAAAACTAATGGAATTGCATTTACCACTGCATTCTTTTTAAAACACTTATTTAACTTGTTTTTTTTTATGTTTGCAAAGATGGAATTTTGTAATTGATTTTTCATGCACTACCTGATGTGTTAGAGTTCTGAAATTTTGTACACTTGTGTGTTCTCGATGACAATACACTCTTTTAATATTTTCAGAGCATAATTATCAGTTAATTGATTGAATTAATTTTTGATTTCACACACATGGTGCCAACTGATAATGAATTTGAGAGAAAAAAATAATTTCAAGATTTCATCATATTTATAATAATGAAGTACAACTTAAAGAGTAAAGAGTAGAAAATATTTGAAATAAAACTCTCTTTTATTGCACTAATAAAAGTATGTTTTTATTGTTTTAGAATTGGTTTGGTGGTGTTGCCCAACATTTCCAGCAAAAGATGCTGACTCGTTTGTCCCCTCGTCATTCAGACAAACTCTCTACATCTGATGCCTTAGGGTTAGATACTACCCTTGTAAATGAAGTTTTTGAGGAAACAAAATCTCCTAATGAATTAACCGAAGCAGTAAAACTGCATCCTTTATCTCCAAACAAGGTAACCTTCATCCATTTGAAGGTTTAGATTGCAGTGTTTGTTATTACATAATTTATTCTGAAAGGTGCAGTTTTTTGTGAAATTGTTGAAAGGCAAATAAAAGAATTGGAAGTGATTTCCTCTTATGTATTTCCACATAAGGCTTACATTTATAAGGTGTAGTCAAAGGTTATTGTACCAAACTTCTCAGTTGACTTTTATAAAAATACTCTATAAGTATCCCAAATTGCCTTTTCTACTGATGGTTTGTTACTTTTAATTTCATAATTTTAATGCTTTCCCATGATACATGAAGAGAAACAGCCATTTTTCACTAATTTAAAATCTTATAAAAAATCGCTGCTTCAGTGATGATTGTCAAACTTGCTTTTAATTCTAGCCGCAAGAATTTGTGCACAAATAAATATGTTTAATATTTTTACTAGCCGAAGTGACAATATGCTTGCAAATAAATGCAATAACAAAAGAAATGTATGTAATATTTTCCTTGGATGCGAGTGTGAACGGATGGATAAATTGGATAAATGAACATAGTAATTAAAAGGATTAATTATATTTTTCTTGGATATAAGTGGCAACACCCTTCATGAAAACACCTTTGTAAATATGGCATTTTTCTTTTAAGCATTGCAGTGAATTGAATCAATTTGAGTACATAATCTGAAAAGCACTGAGGGATATGATTCAAAATTTGACTCAAGTCTACAATTTTGATATAAAAAGCACATGTCAGTTCTATCCGTTTGCATATGCACTGTCATCATTTCATCTTTTGGCCCCCCCCCCCCAAAAAAAAAATGTCCTAAACAGAAGAAAAAAATCATACTTAACATTTCTTCATATTTTAAAAAAAATAAAAAAATGGATTTGTTTTATTATATAAGAAAGTTATTTTATTCATTGGTACTCGCATACATTGTCTTATGCATTATAATACTTTATTTGGTTTTTATGTATTATATGAAAGTAAAAGGTTCAGTTCGTTTAATCTCTGTTAAAGTGGTTTGTCCATATGATGTATATTGTGTTCCCATATAACCATTTTTTGAAAGCAAATATGTGAAAATAATTTTTTGATATATTACATTTGTACTTAGAAAGCAAACTAATGTGAAACGATAACTAATTAGAATAAACTGATTGATCTTCTTAGATTAATGAAATTCCATACATAAAGAGGAAAATAAGATACTTCTATTTAAAGTGAATGTGTATTAAATAAGTAAACATTTGTTATCTTTCACCTGAATTTTATTTTTTAACAGATATTTCTTTTAAAAACATACATTATAAAATAAAACTTTTGAGTTATCCTTGTGTCCTTTTAATTTTATTTACTATTTAAAATGTAAATAATAAAATAATGATAATAATTAATTTTAATTGACTAAGTACACAGTTTTAGAGTTTTAAAAGCCTTTTGTGAAAAGACATTATTTGTGCAAAATCGTTAAGTGAAAAAAACATTTCCTTTCTACCTACTCAATCTTCACAATTCAAAGTCTTTTTTTAAAAAAAAAATATATATATATATATATATATTTCTGAGTAATATGTTAAATATGTTATCTAAGAATTGTTAATGCAGGTATGCTTAAACAAAATTTACCATTTCCTTCATTTTGCAAAATCTTTGTAAAAGTATTTATTTTTTTTCTAATTTGTAGTATTTAGCTAAAGAGTTGAAGGAACATAAAATTGAAGCAATCAAGCCTCCTCTCCCACCTCTTGATTATTTTAATCCAATTACTGTTTCTTCAAGAAAGCATGATAAAAACATAAAGGTATGAAACATTTGTTTCAAAAATTCACAATAATCTTAGTTATTTGTAGCGTGTGCAAACATATTACTATTAAAAATTATTGAGCAAAGAAATTATTTATAAAAATATTATTTATTTTGTGGATTAACATGTATTTCACACCAATTCCATAACAGTCCATGATTTTACAACACTGCTGTATTATTATTAACCCTTTTTCCCCTTCTCGAAGTTTTGCTATCTTCCTTTTGATTGAATAGAGTAACTGCATCTGGAAATATGATGCATAGTTGGGTCTGTTTCAGATTTAGTTTATCGTTTTCATATTTATTATATAATTTAATGAATATTTGTTCAGTTGATTAAAAACTTTTGTATTTCATTTGCTTGTATTGTTTGTGAAACATATTTGATTTGATTTGATAAAGGGGCTTTGGGGATTTTCAGCAACAAAGGCTATTATCCCCTATTCATTCCAAAGTTCTTTTCAAACCATAATCAAAAAAGAAAGAAAAATTGCCATCAAAAGATGGTTGAGAACTATTGCCGATCTGATTCGGTCAAGATAAAAAAAAAGAAATGGCGCCCTCCTAAGAAAGGCTTCCAAATTCTTTTTCCTTGTGAAATATATGGCTAATATTGTTTGCTCAGTTTACTGTTTTGTAATACATAGTTTTATTTATAACTATTTTTGTTATTTGATCATGATTATAATTTTGATGATTCCTTACTATTTTTATCGAAAGAGGCTTTGTCTTGATATAAATAAATGCCTAGTATAATAGTATTAACTTATATTTACATTATAATCTACCGTTTGGACCAACAGTTTTTTTTTTTATATTGAGGGCTGTTTTAACCTTTAGATTATGGGTTGGCAGAAAATTAAAATACCTTTTACATTAGGGATCTTGACAAAGAAATATAAAAATTCTTTCCTTAGTCTTTCAAGTGATAAGATGGTAAGATTTGTGGTTTTTCTCAATTGCCCATGGATTCGCTATTCTTGCTTTTTTTTATTGACAATTAAACTACCCATCAAATATAAGGTCACTGAGTAAAGCAGAGCAGTGAAACAATTAGCCAGGTGATTAGAGCAGAAACAGATTAATTCAATGAGGGAGTGAAATTCTAATCATTTACTGGTATGGCAGTTGTACAGACCCATAAGGAAAGATAAAAATTCTGCTAGTACAGCAATTGTACTGACATTTATCATAAGGAAAAGGTTAATAGAAGCTGCTGTATAAAATATTCTGGTGTTTTTGTGAATGTTTGTTTTTCTTTTTAGCCTAAAAGGAACTCTTTGCAAGTACCAAGACTCTTGAAAGATTACAAGAAGAAAAACCTTTTGGGTATATTAAAATCCACTTGTTTTACTTATTATTCTATCAGTTCAGAACAACCTAGTAATTATTGAAAAATTTGTTTCATAATTTTGCAATGTTTCCATTTAAACAAACAAATATTATATCAGTTCTATAATTTATGGTAATATTTTCTGTTAAATTGTTTGCTGTTCGAGTTTAATTTTATTTTGTGATATAATCTTATCTGATGCTCTAATGAATGAAATTACAATGGAACTCGAATCATTCAAAGTAATTAAAGGTTAATGGGAGCAAAATAAAAATTCGAATTAAACAAAACTGGTTATTGTTGGCATTCTGTTCAATAGAAAATTCAAAGGACTAGAGAAAAATTCAAATTAAACAGGTTTGAATTATCTAGGTTCCACTGTATTAATTTGTAGTCAAATAACTGGTTATGAAATCTAATTTATGTATCAGAAAAGTTATCAATATGCCTTTCTATAATATTTTTTTTCCTTTAAATATAGCTTCTTAGGCCTATATACCAAGGATGCTTTAACCCTCTGACTGCATATCCCGCGATTTCTGCGGGTCGGAAGTACGCCTATTTTCTACTGCATCCTGCGATTTTCGGAAGCTAATTAGTTTACTTGGTACTTTTAGAAAGTTGAATCACATTATACTAATAAAGCCTTGCATGTAAATAACAATTCGCTTGGTTTAATACAATTTGAAAATGTTTTCAAATGTGGCATCTAAATAGTAATTTTTAAAAATTGTGCAGTCGGAGGGTTAATTCTGGGTTGGGATTCCAAGTGGGATTGTATAGAACAATAGTAGCATTGAGAAAACTTTCATGTTGTCTCTTTATTTAAAATTCTTCTTTGTTTTTGTGCAAAAAACAATCAAAATCATCTTGAAATGAATTATTTCTTAAAATGTGATGCATAACTATTTTAAATTTAATTTCTTTCGTTTATCATTAATCACTGTTTCATTTTTATTTTTTTGGAGGGAAGGAGGGGTTGTAACATTGGTTTTTGAATTAAAATAGGACTATGAAAATTTTATCCTCCCCATAAGAGGTTGCAAGAGAAGCAATTTTTGTTTTGTAAAATGAGAAATAAAAGTAATATTCATTTGTCAGTGACTATTATTTTCCCTGAATTGGTCTCATGAATAAATTTGTATTTTTTATTCCAACTAGCCTTCTTCAGCGACCAGCTTGTTTGCTGGGATTATAATTTCAATTGAATCTCTTATGCATAATTTGATATTCATGGTCCTTTAAAAAAGTAATTTTAAATTTCAAATTCTGATAGACATTTTACCCATGTTCTTTCTGTAGCTTTGCGCCTGTTCCGTTCGTCATCTGCATGAACGTCCGTAATAGAGTCAAATGAACGACTATGACATGGAACATCAAACTGCACTTTGTTGGCATCAACTTCACTCTTATTCCTCTTGCAAAATATGGCGCAGTTTAGTCAGTGATGGCTCTTGCGCCAAAAAATTCCAAAAAAACAAACAGTCCTCTTGCAAAATATGCATTTGATTTTAACTTTAAAATGGTGCGGCACATTTTACTTCCAGCCGCATGTTAGCTGGATGAAAATATGCTGATTAGAACATAGCATTAAACATTAAGATATTACCTTAGCTTTCAACAATGGTAGAGAAACAAGCATATAAATGTTTGTTTAAACAATGAAATAGGTTTGAATTGTGTTGCAACAATGATAAGTATAGTTGTAAATTATGCCAAAAATATTTTAAAAATTTATTAAAATTGGAGAAAAAATTGTGCAGCAACTTAATTGATATTATTGAAAAGGTAGTTTTTTGCACTTTCAGATGGCATAAAAATGATTTTGTGCTGTAATTTTCAGAAATTAAGGAAAAACGCCAAAATTTAGCTTAATTTTTAATTAATTAAAACTTTCAAAAAATATATATCTCCGAGGTGCACGTTCTCGGCCTCCAAAGTATGTCTGTGCCAAATTTTGTAGCTCTAGGTCCAGTGGTCTGCCCTGTAGAGTGCTAACATAGACACACACACATTCTCCTTTATTATTAGTAGAGATTTGAGTAGAAATAATGAATCACTCTTTCTACTTTTTTAAGATTACATTTTGGCATTCTTGTTGGTTCATCTTGTGTATTGAATACATATGGAAAAAGTCTGGTCAATTGAGTAAGTTAAAACATAATTTAATATTATCATCTTAAAAATAATTTAGCTGTGAATTTCAAACTATTTTGTTACATAAAAATATTGGAACTATCTAGTTACATGTTTATTTTATTGGTACAAGCAACTTCCAACTAGATCATAAAAGCATTCACTGTTGATTTTATCTTATTCAAGATATTTACATAGTTTAAACTTATTTAAACATTTGTTAACTTCATTTTTCCATTTCTTAAAATATTTTTTTTTTCTTTCAGCATGTTCAAGTAGTGAATTGGAAGAAAGTGGTGATCCTTTTCAAAATTTGGCGGATAAAAAAATGTATTTGCATTTTACTTTAATTATAGTTAATCTTTTAAATGAGTATGATTTTAATTTAAGATATTTAATTTTTGTCTTCATTATAAAATTTTAAAAAAGCATTTACATTTATTCCATTCTTTTGTTTAAATAATGAGTTTATATATGTATGTTAAAGATAATCTTCATTTCTTTCTTTTAGAAAAGAAAATGTTGGCATTAAAAAGACTGAAATTTCTACTGTAATGGAGACTACCTCTGCTGCTTCAAATGTGAGTTATTTTTTTTAAAAAAATAAAATAGACAGAGAGAGATGCTTGATATAAAAGTAACTAATTTTGTTGTAATATGAAGGATTAGTTACATTATCTGCATGGTTTTGGCCTTAAAAAATTTTCATTTTTTAACAAAATCAATTATTGTATTGTTTAAGTTGGAAACATTTTATTAGTGCTTGGTTGAATTTTAAAAATTCATAAGCAGCAAAGTAATGGCAATAAAATTATTTTCAGTAAAATCAAAGCATGATCTTATAATAAATATTTTAAGAGGCTTTTTGTATATTACTGATACTTATCAGTAATAGTTTTTTAACAGCAAAATTTCTTAGTCATTCTTTCTTCGATAAATTTTAAATGATAATTCTGCTTTGTGATAACTAATTTCAAATTGATTTTTTTTATGAAATACAAAATTTTTTAAAAAATTTTTTCTGGAAATACTATAACAATATTCCAGAAATTTGAAGGAATATTCCTGGAAACATATAGACTCAAAAATCAGTAAGAACAACATGAATTTATTAGAATCGCATGATTCATAATATGATATCAAAAATGATTAATATAATATACTAAATATCAAAATAATTATTGCAACTTTTCGTATTTTAGATTCTACCATCTGAAAATGAATCAAATGCAATAGAATCTCATACAGGTAAGTAATTGCAAATGAAAATTATTGTATTGTGCAAGTTGAAAATATATATATAAAAATACTACTATGGTTTAAAAAGAAAGGATTTGTGATTAAATGAGCAAAACAGTTCCGTGTGAAAGATTTGAAGACAATCATTAGAAATAAAATTTATTAAGTCTAATAAAGAAAGAATTTTTTTTGCTTAGTTTACAAACAGTGCAGTTATTAATTTTGTTTACAAAAGTTTTTCAACATTCTGTTTCGCTTTGTTTGCATATATTTTTTCTGCATGCAGTATATATGTAGTGAAAATGTAATTGACCAAAAGTTGTTACTTTTATGGGTATCAGTATTATAGGCCTAATGAAGTCTAAAGGAATCATTTTTGACTGTGTGTATATGTGTATAGTCATGCGTTTAGGAATACAATAATTCACAAATGCAATGAGATAGATTAAATTTTACATATAATCGTTTTACCAAAATTTTATGTCTGTATTAAATGTTGGGCAAAACTTGTTAAAGTGGAGATATACTTTACCTAGACTTATACTTCATTTTGTTCACCATGAAGACTACTGTAAAAAATAAAAGGACCATATTTAAAAAAGATTTCTTGCATTGCCTTTCACACTGAATTCAAATGCTGTATAAATTTTTAATCACTGTTTATACATTTATGCACATTGTCACACCATTCAATGAGAGTATTAAATATATTTATAAATATCCAAGTTATTATAATTCTGATTAATAATAATTCTTTTTTTAACACAGTTGTTAAATCAGAGAAGAAACAGTACAGCACTCAAAAATCTCTACTATTATTCTTTATGTGTCAAGTTGGTGAAAATAATTCATAATGTAAAATGTAATTTTCTGTTCTGTTTACATCACTGATTTTGTTTTTAGGAGAACTAACTGCTCTTCTTCATAAAGAATCTCTTCAAAAATATGTGGAGAAGTTCCAAGAACATGAGGTATTTTCCTCTTTTTACTTTTCTGATTATTTTATTAGGTAACTTCTCATGTAGTTTTTTTTTTTTTCATTTTGACTTCTTATTAGAAAGAATGCGTAATGTGCTTTCATACATATCTAGCCACTGTGGTGATCATTTTACTTTTACTGTAAAATTATCTCCACAGTGATCAAGATCTGTACTTTGCTTTATTGAACAGATATTGAGAACTTGGTAATGGGATGCTCCATTAGTATCCTTTAAATTGCCTTTAACAGATAGAGTGTTTTTTATTTTGCACAAGACGAATGAGTAGAATATGCATTAAAGTTTCTTTACCTGGCATTAAATATAACCAACAAATAATCAATTCTGAATTAATGAAAAATTTTAGAAGTGCAGTTTTCAGTGTCATTTGGCGGACCAATTGTTAGAGGTACAACGTTGTTAGGCAGACACTTGGCACCCAAACAGTCATACAGTTAGTTTTACTGTTACCGTGCTGATTGGTCTGCTCTATAGTGATTGTCATTTTTATTTATCAATAATTTCATAGGTTTTAATCCAGCATTTATTCTGTATGACTGTTTTATTGTATCAACTAAGAAGAAAAGTGTTGTCTTTTCAATGGCCAAGCTTGAAGAACAGTCAAATGAGATTAGTGATGCTAAAATGACTCTTAAGGATGGATGTAGTAAATGCTGTTGAAGCAGCATGGAAATATACTGAACAGCAAGCAGAAGCTGTAAGTGCAGCCATGATACTTTACATGAGCTGGCATAGTATTGAAGCTAGAAAACATCAGTAGTGAGGCAAGCAATTTATTACCTCAAAATTTAAAAAAAAAAAAAAAAAAAAAAACTGTTTTGTCTTTATAGGTTCCTTTTAATGCTGTTTTGCCATTATTTTTTTGAATAAGATAGACCTATATGATTAGTTTGTTGCTTTTATAACTATTTTTATGTCTTGTTTCATAAAAAACATTAAGTTTCAATATGTGGTAAGGGAAGGTGCTGTATCTCGGCCACTTTTTTTTCAAATGAAAAAAAAGTGGTCAAATGAAGTCTAAAACCGAAAATTTTGGGTGCTTTAGAAACATCAGAAAATCTGCTATTTAATCTCCTTTAGTATTTCTTCCAACTTATCGTGTAGAAATGTAAAATTTAAAAAAAATATATATATATATATATTTTATTTTTGGCCAAGGTACAACACTACATTGTACCTTGGCCACCCAATGCTGTACTTTGGCTAGGGCAACAAAATGTGATATTGTCACTCGTGAATTTGGTACAAAATTAAACTTTTCAAAATCATTTCACAATATTTAGGTGGATATGGTAGATGAACTATATCACAATTGAAAAAAGATGGTCTTAAAAATATGTAGATAACTAGTTAGAAACATTTGTTCACTCAAAAGCAAGTTATATATTAATGACTTTAAAATTATTCAGACTAAGAAAAAACTACTAGTCTTAAAAAAAAGGAATATTATAATAGAAAAATCACAGTCTAACTGCTAGTGACTTCGGTGACCTCCTTGCTTGCCTAGAATATTCTTCTGTTTTATTCAGTTGAATCTGTTATGCATATTATCATTGTTTATCTGTTATGCAAATACAATTTCTTTCTGTGTTGGAAATTTCACTACGACTTCTTCATATGGCAGGCCCTTAACCATACCGCATAATGTTTTGTGTGCTTATTTACAACAAAAATTTATCTAAAACCCACTTTTTGATGTTCATACAACACTGCTCTATGCTGTTTACTGGTGGCCAAGTACAGTGCACTTGGCCAAGGTACAGCACCTCATCTCATGTTATTTAAATTACTCTCGGGTAATGATTTATGCATTTTATTGATAAAAAAATCCTTTCGATGTGTATGTCAGTTATGGAACTAAAAGGGGGACAGGTGAAAAATTAAAAAAAAAAAGTATTCTTCTTGAAAACAGGAAGAAAATTCAACACCTCCAGAAGCTTGTGCCGGTATACAAAAAATTGTTCTTTCACTTCAGTTGAAAACTTATAAACCGAGACGACCACATACAAGGTGACAGTGTTGCCACTCTAAACTAAACATTTTGGGAGGGGAAACGAAATTTCTCTACACTCTCGTTTTGATATATCGACAATTGGCTGAGGTACAACACCTTCCCCTACATGCTTATTTTACTAAGAAAAAAGAACATTTCATCTTTTATCTTTCCCAATTATCCAATAGTGGCAATCTTCATTTAGGTCATATAACTGAAACTATATTTGCATCTTTTTGATGAATCTTAATTGATTAGATTTTTGTTTTCAATGATTAATTGAATCTTTTCCAATTTGGTACACAAGAGACCACTTATAAAGTAATAATTAATTTTGAAAATATGGAAATTTGAAATTTTTTTTTCTCTAATGTATTGCAAAAATAGCTGTATGTTAAAGCCCCATTGCTCAGCTGTGTTTTTATAATTATGACATGAAAGGCATTCAATATTTTAGAACACAAAAATATTAAGTATTCTGAAGTTCAAGATGTAGGAAACATTATATTTTGCTTTTAAAACAGAGGCAGTTTCTATAAAATTTTATTGTTTCTTTAAGAGCCTTTGATTAAAATTCACCCCTATTTCTCCCTAATGCAGTTTTTTTTTCTCTTTAAAATGAATTTGTAAATGCAGCAATTCTCTAAATTGTTGTTACATGATTTTTGCACTTCAGTTTGATTATGAAAATATGTTTGTTTAGGTGGATATAGACACTTTGCAATATCTGACTAAAGAAGATTTAACTGACATAGGAATTGAAAGTTCAGGATCTCAAAAGATATTATTAGATGTTATTAATAAATTACAAAAACTAGATTAATATTAACAAGTTTTTATATGCAATAAAGTACATTTTTCACATATATTTTATTTTTGTGCAATAAAATATTTTTTTTCTAATTAAATGTTTCTGTTTTATTTATATACTAGCCGCCTTCAGCGACCAATTTGTTCGCCGGGAATATAATTTCAAATGAACCTCTTATGTATAATTTGATATTCATGGTTCCTTTAATAAAGTAATTTTAAATTTCAAATCGTGATAGACATTTAACTCATGTTCTTTCAGTAGCCTTCCACCTATTCTGTTCGTTGTCTGCATGAACATCCTCGATGGAGTCCAGTAACTGTCTGTGTCATGTATCATACAATGGCATCATCTTCACTCTCTTATTCCTCTTGAAAATATGCATTTGATTTTAACTTTAAAATGGCATTGTGCATTTTACTTCCAGCAGCATGTTAGCTGAATGAAAATATGCTGATTAAAACATTGAATATTTAAAAAAGACAAAACAACAATAATAGAAGCAATTTATTTGGTGCAAGCAAGTGCAGCATCATCCAGGAAAAAATTGCGAAATACAAAGATATAAATATGAATTAAGGGAAGTTTTAATTGTGAAAGGGGTAAAAATACAATAATATTAACAAACAATGAATGAAAAAGAACAAGGAGGAATAACAATCTGGTGGGTGATGTCATCAGAGGCCTTCATCCATGCAGATTCAAAAATAGAATAGCTTTTCTGTAGAGGTAAAACGACTTTAAGGTCTAAATTTGAATTTTCCTCTAAGGCCTGAACCTATTCCGAAACAAATTGGAAAGAAAAACATTTATCCACAAAGAAGAAATTCAAAACAGTCTTTTAAACATAGTCTGGAAAGAAGGGGTCAAAATGTTTTGCCTCTTTTGTTGTGGAATGGAAAAAAGAACAACCTTCAGAAGTGAACTTTATTTATAGGTATGCACACCTATCTCCATCTAGTGAGGGATACACTAACTTAAAAACCTAATAATTTTTTTTGTTGTTTTTCATAGTTTTAATTTTGTTTTTTAGTATTTTAAATTTTTTTAAATTGTTTTTATGCATTTTATAATTCAGAGAAATTTGCAGGGGAGCCTTTACTAAAATGTCAGAAGGTGTGGTATGAGTATTATAGACACTTCCAGTGCAATGGAGAATTTGAGAAATAAGAAATTAATTGAATAAAACATAAGAGATTAAAAAATTCTTAATTTTAAAGAAATGTACAGGGTAGCTGCTTAACTTTAAATTAATCTTTAAATTGTCAATGACCTTGACACTAGCAGAATGGTTGTTGCAAATATTTTGGATTTGAGAGTGGATGGTATTTATTATGACTTTTAGGTTGAGATTAGTTTGATAATGACAGAGAGAAATAGCCCTAAAATTAAAGACATTTCTTTTGTCATAGATACCAACAGAAATTCCTGAATCTAAGATTTTAATTACTAGATCTAAATAATTACAGTTATTGTTATTATCGTTGGTGTTATTCAGTTTAAGTTCTTCCGGATAGCAGTTAATCAAATAGTCAAGGTTGTCAAAGTCAAATACAATCAAGTCATGAATATAACGATAGGCAGAAATGGGGTTATTTTTTATGAATCCTCTTTCAAATGTATGAAGAAAAACATTCGCCAGTGCACTGGAAAAATTAGTATCCATTGGAAGACCACATGATTGTCTATAATAGTTGATTCCATTGCAGAGATAATTTTCACAGATGTTAATATTGCAAATTTCTAGTCATCTATTTTATCTCTGAAATTAGAGTATAGACTCGGATTATGTTTAAAAGACTGTTTTGAATTTCTTCTTTGTGGATAAACGTTTTTCTTTCCAATTCCAGAATAGGTTCAGGCCTTAAGAGGAAAATTCAAATTTAGACCTTAAAGTCGTTTTTCTTTGACAGAAAACCTATTCTATTTTTGAATCTGCATGGATGAAGGCCTCTGGTGACATCATCCACCAGATTCTTATTCCTCCTTGTTCTTTTTCATTCGTTGTTTGTTAACATTATTGTATTTTTACCTCTTTCACAATTAAAACTTCCCTTAATTCGTATTTATATCCGATTAAAACATCTATCCTATTAAAATTCGAAGGTAAACAAATGTATGTATGTATGTCCGGCTATCTTCTCACGAACCGCTGAACGGAGAAGCATGCGGAAAGTACCAAAAGATGGGGAATAATCCAAGGAATCCATTTCGGCCATTTAAATTCCGAAATTACAATTAGTTAAAAAGATATTAATTGAAAACGTCAAAATAAATGAATTGACGTGCTGCCATCTATTGGCAGAATGGTGAATTCATTCACGGCGGATTCTTTTTTCCCCCTATTATTAGTTTTCGCATCCGGTGTTGCATTTTTTTTTATTTATTTAACGGAAGTTGGTATTTCCTTTTGAGCGATCTTCTGTGTTTGAATTTATAAACAATTGAAAAAAAAATCGTTTTCCTGCATTTTTCTTTCTTTTTTTTGTCGTACGGTGTTTCGCAACATTTACGTTTGTTGGGGGGAAATATTTAATCATTTTTATCCGGTTTTTTTTCATTATTATTCGTTTTATTTTTTTCTTTTGCAAAACAAATATCATGCTAATCTGTTTTAATTTATAAGCATAAGAATTCTCGTGTTTTCATTCAAACCAAACTGCTTTAAGGTAGTAAAAGAGCTAGAACTGAAAGTTTTAATCCAACAAGAGAGGATTCAAAACAGATTTACGTTTGTTGGGGAAGCTTAGTGACAATATTTGTAGGGGAAAAACAGAGGCGGGCATATGAAAAAATGTGGATTCCGAGAAATTCTGTGTTATTAACTATAAGATAATTAAAAGGTTGGATTAAAAAATGTTAATTAAACAATATATGATTCAAAGAATTTTTTACGTATGGGGGGAACGTAACGTTTACGCTAGCGACAATATGTTTAAAAAAAATAAACCGGAGGCGGGAATATGAAAATTAGTAATAAAAAGACTAGATTTGAAAGAATATTTACATTTGTTGGGGAAAGTAAGTGACAATATTTGTTGAAAAAAAAATGGAGCCGGGCATATGAAAATATGGATCCCAAGGCCTCGCGTGATCTCACTTCTCTCCGCCCGGGAATATCCCATTATTCAAGATTGCCCGTGCAACGCCAGGCCATGCAGCTAGTATTAAACATAAAAAAATATTACCTTAGCTTTCAACAATGGAAGAGAAGCACGCAAATAAATATTCGTTTAAACAATGAAAACGGTTTGAATTGTGTTGCAACAATGAAAAGTATTGTTGTAAATTATGCCAAAAAATATTTTTTTAAATTTATTAAAATTGGAGAAAAAATCGTACGACAACTTAATTGATATCATTGAAAAGGTAATTTTTTGCACTTTCAGGTGGTGTTAAAATAATTTTTGTGCTTTAATATTTTCGAAAGTTATTAAGAATAATAGCCGGAATTTCGCATAATTTTTAATTTATTAAAATTTTTTTTAAAAGTGCTCCGAAGTGCACATTCCTACCCTCCAAAGTATGTTTGTACCAAATTTCGTAGCTTGAGTGGTACGCCCTGCAGAGCATCAACACACACTCATTCTCCTTTATTGTTAGTAGAGATGAGCCTCTATTACTTAACATTTAATCACATGCTAAATAATTCAGCACATTTTGAATGTATTAAGATCAATGTCTGTCAGTATGTTGATTCACCTATATAATTTTATTCTTTAGTTTTTGAAAAGCTAGATTTATGTCAAACCAGTTTGCTGACATCCCCTCCCTAACTAAATGAGATAATGGTTTGCATTTTTTTGTTCAAACATTGCAAAGTTGATTTTTTTTTTTTGCTTCCAGAAATGTAATTATATATATTTGATGTTCTATGGATTATATGAAACTAAAGCAAAGTTCAATCTATATTTTAGGAAATAATTTCTTTTGCAGTATTTTCTATATAAAAGAGCTTATTTGAATGTTTGTATATTCATTTCACTATGCACGCCCAGACTGTCTGACGTTTTGGTGCCATATTCAGTACATTGATGTATTAGTGTGAGAGCTAATGCAAAAAAAAAAAAAAATGAAATTCGAATTAGTTTATTTATTTACTCTTAAGTGATAAATTGGGCGATTTTTGCAGATATTCTGATTGGAGAACTATAATTTTTATATCATTTTTAAGTCCAGAATATTTCCATTTCAATAAGCGTAATTTATTTTTAAAAAAATGGATTGAACACCCTAAAAAATTCTATTAAAACAGTATATTACATTTCTTATATGTAAAAAACTGGAAATTTTAACAAAATACTTTGCTTCTAAAACTGCATAAGAATTCTAAGAAACATTAAAACTACTCTTTGCAACACAAGTTAAATTATATTAACAGTAAAGGTTATTATGATCTTTGCTCAAAACTTTAAAACAATTCCATAACTAATTAGTACTCTTTTCATGAGTACCAGAATAACATATTGCAGCATAAATATACGTACCTAATAACATATATTTTAGCAAAGATTTAAACGAGAGAAACTGCCAAAACATTACTTCAAATCTTTGAAAAAACATAAATTAATTGCTCTAATCACAAACATATACTTTCATAAATGAATATAAGTTTTTTTAAAATTCCATTTATTATTACAAATAATGGTAGACATAAGGTACTAATTTATAGGTAATAACTCAAGTAACTATTAATTTTCCCTGATTTTTAGATATTTTTACGAATTTTTCCGACATCCCCGATTTTTCCAGATCAATAAAATTCTCCGACTTTTCCCCGATCTCCAGGTTCTGTCGCCACCCTGAGTAATGGAAAAGTGCAGTTGTCCCCTCTTCAAGAACCACCTAAATCATTGATAGGTTTAATCCAAAAGGAAGGGATCCAAAGGAGATTTATGTTTGAGGAAAGTTAGTGACATTATTTGTAGAAATAGAAATGGAGGGACAAATGAAAATTTTGGTTTCCAAGCAGTGCCGGGTTATCGGCTAGGATTCATTAAAGCAAACAATACATTCAGTAAGCATGCTGGATTTTAAACCATAAAGTGAGAGCAAAATCAGATGTCCTTTTTTTTTTTTTTTTAATAAAAGACTTCATGATTGGTTATATACTTTTATTTCACAAAGCGGTTAAACTTTTTAACTGTACAAAATAGGATGAAAGTGTGACAATATGAAACAACATGTGCACATACCTATTTCTAAACAGAACTCACAATTGAAGGGAATCATCACAATTTGTCATGTCACAGTAGGTAGTATATACCTTTAATTACATTATTTACAATGGTTACAAAAAGACAGCTAATACATGTTACACACAACCACTATTTAAGGATACAAATGAAACTAGATCATCACAGGTAAAAAATTCACATTCTAAAATTAACACTTTTCAGATGCAAAGTTAAAAAAAAAAAAAAATCAAGCTACACAAACAGTACTTTGAATTCACAGGCAAAACATTTAGTTGAGCAGCTTTTCAATGCACATTAGAAAAATTGCTTATATTATAAGCATGTCTAATTCACAGCAGAGACAACCTTTAGACTAGGAAGATAGTATCTAGTTTTGTGCAGAGATTCAAAAATCTTCAGTTCTAAGTACATGCATTTGAAAAATGTTAACAAGTACTAAAAATACTTTCTCCGTTTCTTTTCTACAGCATGAACTAAAAACATGCAACTAATTACTACATTGTGCATATATAAAGTTTCATGTTAAAAAAAGTTAGCAAATTTATAACTATTGTATTTCAATACAAAATTAATAGCCAATATAAA
The DNA here is from genome assembly GCA_013235015.1 of Araneus ventricosus. Classification (NCBI taxonomy): domain Eukaryota; kingdom Metazoa; phylum Arthropoda; class Arachnida; order Araneae; family Araneidae; genus Araneus; species Araneus ventricosus. Next base: position 474,776 of record BGPR01000177.1, read on the forward strand.
TAATGGAGAAGATGAATTTATGTAAACATTGTGCCAGGTTATATAATTTTATCTTCACAAATTTCAGACAAGATTATTATTTCATTTAAGAATACTTGGCATATATAAAATCCATTATACCTGAAAAAAAACTAATGGTGATTTTATTTTGCACAACCTATATTACAAATTACAAAGTCAAAAATTTGGTGGAAAAATGTATCAGAAATGCCATGGACATAGCACAAGATAGCATTTCATTTTATAAAATACTTAGTTTTAAAATCATATTTATTGAATAAGAAAAAAAGAGGGTAAATTATATTCAAGGAGTTAAAAAGCAATTGACCAATTTTTGTAAAAACAAATGCATGATATATTGAAAGGTCATACTAATGCAAATAAGACCAAGTCGAAATATCAACGAACATTTATACCATTTTTCACAAACATATATCTATACATTAGACTACCATAAAATAAGCTGAATATAAATGAATGTTGAAAACATTTAGAGAGCGATTCTTAAATGTTCAAGATTACATTATAATGAACATTTAAAAGCTTTAAAACACCTGAAGCAATAAAGATAAAAGTAAATACTTTCAGAGGACTAGTTAACTACATCTTGAATATTAAGATGTCTGTAAAACGAATATACATTTAAGCTGAATAGAAAATAATTGGTATACCACAGATGAAAATGTTGACTTAGATTATTAAGTCACATTTAGAATTGGTGAAAAAAAGCTAAAAATAAAATACTTATAATTTCTTTTCACTTTAAATTAATGAACAGAAATAGCCCAGAGCAAATATAACAAAATAAGTAAATATTTTATTTAGACTTCCCTGCCATTTTAAACAGCAAATTCCTTTTATAGCAATTTTTTTTTAACTTCAAAGAACAGTCAGACCCTGATAAATTGTCACCATTCAAGATTTTCAAAATAATGTCAGCATAATTGGGTCGAAAGTTTATATAAGGTAAAAAAAAAGGTATTTGGTTTTGCCTGTAAATTTCAGAGGAAAAGGAATGATAAGACCTAACACAAGGAGTACATTTTTAAAAGTTTGATTAATTTATCTTAAAATAAAATTTCTTTTTCCATTGGAAAATACAAAAATCAGCTACATCTAATGAGTCTTGAGTTAAAATGAGTTATTTCGCATGTACTGCAAGGATTTATAAACAAATATTTCTCAAGTTATGACTAAGAATTTATTTAAAGTATTAACTCAGAATTCTATGACTGATTTTAATTGGCTGCTGCTCTATTTAAATCTTCTAGTTTCTTTACTTGTAACTAAGTTTTTTTCCTTTAGTTTTTTTTTCCCTCCACAGCTGCCACTCAAAAGCATAATCCATGTTCAGTCATAGAAAGTATATAGAAGACAATTTTTAAAGTTTCAGTCCTATTTGAATTGAATTTAAAAAAAATTCAGCAGGGTGAAGTTAATGAGGAGAATAATTGATAAAGGTGTTAATGATTTTTCCAATAAAAAATGGTAAAGAATCACACTATCAGATCACTTTAATCCAAAAATAAGCATGTTAGCAATTTTAAATAAGATATACTTAAAAAAACTTACAAGCATACTAAAAGTTGTAATAGTATTGCAATTTGTAATAAAATTGTTATTTTGATTCAAAATTACTAGTTTTACCTATGCAGAGAGGGTGAAAATTATCCTTCTAGTAAAGGAAGAATTTAAGGATAATAAGAGAGGGAGCAGGTTTGATGCTGGAAAAAAGTGACCGTTTAACAATTTTACTGATATTCACCACAGTTTGCTTACTACAGTTCAAGTCATAGCCTCGAAAAATTCAAATTTTGATGGTTAAAAATAAAGTGATAGTTTAACAGAGTCTGACTGTACACATTGATTAAAATTCATCATAAACATTATCCAAACAAGTGTAAAAAAAGTATTAGATAAACATTATTATTTTCTCTCTCAATATCTTGGCACTTACAATCCATATTCAATACAAAAGGACAGGAACAAAAAGGCAAATAGTTTATATTAGAAACACACTTTTGAATATGATTACATCTTGGCTGAGATTGTAAACTGTGCCATGGAAGCTTACATTGAAAAATTATAACATATTAAACTTAAGAAAGAATACAAAAGATAATATAAATACAAGACTAGTTATTTCAAAAATAAAAGAAAGTGAAAACTACTACTACGAAATTCTAAATTAAGTAAGAAATTAATGAACAAATAATAAATTTTTCAGTTGCATGAACTGAATGATAGTATATAGGAAGATCATCCAAAGGATAAGCCTTTGTTTTTAAAATGTCAAGTCCTAGCATCAGAAAAATGACGGTGATGTAAAGTTCAAATTGTACAATTTCAATAGAGCACATACAGTTTCAATTTTCATGAAGGCAGCAAGCTGACACAGATCAAGATGATAAGATTTTGTTTCTATATGAACATTAAGTATGAAATGAGTTGCAACAGTCTATTATGAAACACACAACCTACAAAGACTCATGGAATTTAATTTCATTTTTATTGCTTACGATTCCAAAATTTATAAGAAATTTACTGAACTTGATTTTATGATTGATACTTCTCACTAGTGATGTAAAATCTAATTAATGCTTGCCATACTGTCAAAAAATAAACACACGATTTTTTAAAAGGAAAAAAAAAAAACTAATTGTATTTGGTTTAAAAGAAAATCCTCAGGTAATTCAAACCTTTATTAATAAGCAAAAATGAACCAACACTTTTAGTGTTTTAATAAAGAATGATATCAAAATACAGCAATGCCAAAAACTGAAAGCATACATTAAGTATTTGTTGATGAGATGGTCAAATATTTTCAGAGAAAAACAAAGTGCTTCTCTCACTTGTCAAACAATTCAAAAATGTATAAATAAAAATTAAAAAATCATTTGCAGTTACCTGTGACAGTTTATCTGTACAAGAATCTACATCTTATCATTAAATATTAAAGAACTCAATGTAGATAATATATATTTGAAAATGTATATTTTACATAACATACACAGACTTCAATCAAGCATTGAATTCTAAGGACAAGGGCATAGTTGCTTCTCTCTCACAAAGTCAAGTTCATGACTGAGAAATAAATTCTCAACTAAAAATATAAATCATACATGAGAGATATTTTTCATCAACAAAAATAAATTTTTATCAAACAATTTTCTTAAATCAATTCATTTTTCCGATATATTTGTTTTAGCAATTCATCATAAATAAAATTATTGGCTATTATTAAAATTGTCCAAGTTTGAAGATTTACAACAACAAAATATATATTTGAAAAATAATAATAAAAAAAACTGATTAAAACACATTGAGATGAATGGCCATTTTCATAAAAACTGAACACGCACTCGCATGCATTTATATGGCACATGCATATTTCAGTACCCTACAATAAAATTAAGTTTCATTTACAAAATCAAATCAAAAACTAAAGTCATTTGGTATCTCCTGCTTCAGGAATAACTGTATTATCTGGATTTTGCATTTTCTCTGTCAAAGAACCTTGAGTCGCATCTTCTGGTTGCTGGAGATCTGCTTTTTCCATAGCTGCATTGTCTTGATTTTGATCCTAATACATAAAATGAAAAAAAAAAGTTATAAATAACCTTGTTTAATTTTAAGAAATCATACTCCTCATCTTGACAAGCAGTATAGAACTAAAAAAAAGGACAGGATAATTAAACTTGAAAAGTTCTAATTATCCTGTAAATAGTTTTTACTTTGATATCCATGAAAGCTAGATTTATATAGCTTATGGCAAGAATAGAATACCCGGCAGGTATTCAAAATGGAGGATAGAGAGTATCTTCCAATGTCTTGCAAAAAAGCTTTTCTTATTTATATGCCAAAATACATGTTTCATGAAGATATCTTGGAATCTCATGAAGTCGTTACCTAAAGGTTAATTATCAAAAAAGGTGAAGTATTTAAATTCACAGTACAGTCCGACCTTGAAAATCCGGAAACCTGCGAAAACTGGACGATTTTTTTCAACTCGCGACGAGAAAAAAATTAGCTAAATAAATTTTAAACTAAAACACTTGAGGCAAGATGCGAAAATTCCAGTCATTCTATTCGTTTTAAACTACTATTTTTTGTCTTTGTATAATTTTTTAATGTCTCTTTATGTTTTTATTGCTTAAAACGTGTTTTTATATGGAGTTGTTGGAATTGACATCAATGTGTAGATCGGCATGCGTCTCGATTGGTTGCGCATGCGCAAACGTCAGAAGCATTACCAAGGTAACCATTTGCCATTGTCTTACGACTTCCGGGTCTGTTCTGAAGATGTCTGTACATGCGAGCATAATTGTGAGCATCTTACCTACACGGTGACATCTTTATTGGTTTAAGTAAAATATTTAAAATCCGGACCTTCCAAACCCCCAAGCAGTTCAAATTTTTGAGGTTGTACTGTACTGATATTTTTAAAAAAATCACAATTTTCATCTTTGCAATACAACACAGAATCTTATAAACATCATATTACCAAATTCTGTAAATCAGCATATTACCTTCAGACAAAACTAAAGGAAAATTAGAAGATTTTGATTTGCATGTTTCAAGGAAAGTTAGTGGGCTTCCCTTTCATAAGAAAAAAAAAACATCCCTTTTCTGTCTTTAAAACAGAAGAGAGTAGGAGACTCATTTTTTTTAGCATTTATCTCTAGAGATAATTGTGTTTTATACTTCTCTGCTCGTAATGATTTTTTACTGATAGAATTTATAGAATCATAGCTCTAAAAAATTTTAGATTTGTTTCAAAATTGAAAATTAGTTTGATATAATTTAGCATAATTGTTTTAAATGATTTTAAACTGACAGCTTTAGATTAATACACTCTTTACTTATAGTTTGTTTTACTATACTAATTTTTTTATAAGGTAACTCAAATAACTTAATAATGTTTTTTCAAAAGTCATCAACAAAAGCAAATGTTCAAAATTATGGAATTTTGTAAAATTCCATACTGGTTTCCTCAATATTTCATCAAGATAGCAGAATTTCATTTTCAAACACTATATCTAATTAGCAGCAAGAAAGTGCAGAGACAAAGTCATGTTAAATTGACTGGACTTAATATTATATCCTCCCTTGGTAAGTGTAAATAGGCAATCTGATACCCCTGATAACTGTTCAGAGTAATCACTATAAAATCCATTCTACATGGAATATTACTGATTCAGCTTATGAAGGCATTAGCAACTGCTTTGTTTACTTAAAATACTTAAATGTTAGTTAATCAAGCTCAATAATCAGAATTTATAGATCAAAGCATTAAAAGTTTTTAAAAATCCAATCAACAAAAGGCACACATAATTTTGTTTGACATGAATGTCCAAAAAGAAAAAAAAAAGTTACTTCTCTTTTGTATAAAAGTATGGATTCAAAATTGTGTAAATAATATTACAACCATTTCAGAGTCTTATTTATATAAAAATAAAACTTAAATATTTCAAAATATTTTTGCACTTGTTGTAGAATAGCAAAAAAAAAAAAAAAAATCCCAACATAAAAACACAAACAAATAAAACAACAATTTCACAAAATAAACTATTTTCCAAACAGTGCTTGTCTCACAAATCAATTATTGCATATTATATACCTCATGAATTTTGTCCTGATTATTTAATTATCTTAAAGAATTACAAATAAGTCAACATGCTGAAATTTACTTTTATTGGTAATAACTTTACATTATACAAAATAATCTTTAAGTAATGTGCATTTCATTTTAGTTTCACTTTATAAAAACAGATTCAAAATTATCAGCCGAATTTAAATTTAGAAAAACTTCTCATAGTTCAAAACATGTTTACAATTTCAACAGTTGCAGTTTAATAATTAGATAAATTAGTTCCCATCTTTTAACTTAAATAACATATTATCAGAACCAAACATGATGAAAAGACACTTAAAAAGCACTAAAAATGTAAATAAAACTTACTTCACTAGAATTAAGGGTCTTTTCCTAAAAAGAAACAGAGAAAAAAATTCAATAAATATACACAATGATGCTGAATAAAATGATTCTAAACAACTTAAATAACAAACTCTTATACTTACTAAAAGAACTGACAGTGCAATATTAGCAGCTTTTGAAAGAGCAGTGCAAATCTAGAAGGAAGCAAAGAAAATCAAATGTTTGTATCACCTTCAAAACTACTATAATTATACATATATGTAAATTTTAAAAATTACCTCATCAGCCGATGGCTGAGCTTCAAAAACATGGCAATGAAATGAAGGATTGGTTTCAGAATCACTCTTAGTTCTTGTTATAAATCCAAGCAATCTAACATGAAATATTTAATGAAATACATTTAAGATCTAAATTATAAGGAAGGAAAGAAGGAGTGACAAATGAATATAAGCAACACAGAAAGAAAGCAGTGTTTACAGAAAATTGCACCCTATTTTTGCATACATGATTCCATGTCAAACTAAATTCAGAGTTATATTCAATACAAAACTTAATTTTTAACTAGTTTCTCATTTTATATATTTATGGAAAGAAATACCAATAAAAATGATAAAACTGAAGAATTCATAGTAATATTTCTTATTCAAAATAGTCAAATTTTTCTCTAATTTATCTTTTGTACGGTTCTCTCTATTATATAAATGTGCCTAGTTAGAAAGGTTACAAATTCCTTCACATCTAATATTAAGACACCATCCTATCCTGAATGTTTTTAACCAATAAGAAAAAAAGGAGGAAAAATTTGATTAATAAAAAACATTACAGCATTTGATACATTGCTCCAATATAATGTCTGCAGTAAAATATATTTGACAGCTCAATTTTATCACACATCTTTTAAACCTAGCTTATTTTAAATAAGCAACAACTCAGAAATGGACCTGAATCTATAAAAACAGACAATGTTGTAAGAAAACTATATTCCTTAATAATTTTGAGAAAAAGAATTTTAAAAGAGCTACATCATATTGTCTCCTGGGTATTTGTCTTACATCTTACTTCTGTAATCAACAATTTGAAAATTCAATCCTAAGAAAAATTTACATAATTTGCAATACTTATAATATAAAAAAAAACCTTTAATAGATAGAAATGCATATAAATTGTTACATATGTAATTAATTGTTTTTGTGCTTTAAATTACAAATATTGCATTCTGTATCAAGCTGCATTACTTTCAGTTTTGTTTCAAAAGAAAAAGAAACCTATTTTTAAAAAAATATTGCTTATTTAAATACTGGATTCCTTCATACAATTACTCATTTTATATCACAGAATAAGTCATTAAAAAGTCCACTAGTAAAGATGTACCTGTCATTCTCTTTGTGTGTAGTCCAAAATGACACATCTTCGAGGGGGAAAAGTGCTCGAATAGCTTGATGTGATGGGTCTAATATTCTACAAGTAATAGTCATATTCAGTTTCTAAAATAAATTTACTCATTTTTTTTGCTACAAAAATTATACTACACAATATCACATATTAAAGATAAAAATTTCAAATGAAAATTTAGCTTACTTTAATGTTCTGTGAGTTATAACCAAATGAGATTCATTTGTTTTGAAGATATTGTGGATAGCTCTGGCAGCCATGATGTGACGAATTGTTTGATAAACAAGATAATCTCCTGTTCGAAGAAAAATAAGTTTTCAGACAATTTAATAGAAATATTATGTGTCAATTAATAAAGAGTCTTCAATAATAAATTGCATTACCTAGATCCATTTAAATTAATTTCCTAACAAAAAAAGTTTCAAGAAAAAATAGCCGAAATTCTATCACCATAGAGAAAGTGGAATGAAATATTCCAGAATTAAAATCGGAGCATACTTTACTAAATTCATAGACAAAGTCATGCATTTGTTTGCAATATAAATAATAAAAAAATATTCGAAGTAAAGTAATATCTGACACATAAAAAAAGTTGGGAAAAAAAGTATTTTGTCAGTATTTTTGAAATCAGTATTAGAAAGAAGAATAAAAATAATTATTGATTTCAGTAACAAATAAAATTCCATTTCAAATATATATTCATCCATTACACAAATTATAAGAGAGAAATATTTTAAGATGGGATGACAACTATATGTTACTGAATCAGTAACATTAAAAAATATCAGTAATTTTGTTGTTGGACTTCTTCAGTATACTAGTGGATACATATTTTAAAATTATAAACAATATCATTGGTACATAAATACATTTATAAAGAAATACCAAATAAAATTCTCTAAGCAGTTGAAGGAATTTCCCATTTATTGCTTTTTACATATTAAAATGAAAGTATTTTGAAGAAAAATCAATATTAGATCTTTTTTTTTTTATCATTTCATAAAAGTGAATTTACTCTTTATTAAAATGTGAGATAAATATTCCCAAATTAATAAAATTTAAGCATTAAAAGTAACATATCAATTTGAAAAAATTATTTAAAGAATTTTTAGAAAAATATCTTATTTAATCCAATAGCTCCCTTTGTAGTGGGACTGCAGATAGTTTCTATAAATTAATTAAAAATAAATTGAACACTAATGGGTTATGTGAAATGTTTTTGACAAAGAAATAACTATTTTCTTACATATTGTTACAAAGCTATAAAATCGTTTCCCTGAGATGCTAATCTTGGCGACAAACTTGGTGACTTGGCGATAAAAGGAATTCTCTAGAAGGACCTCGAACTTTCAACATATTTCTACTGGTTTCATGAACTTTCTAGAGATTATGTCACTTCCTGTTGAAAAGTATAAAAGGCAAGCTCTCAAGCCAAGAAGACTCAGTTGGATTTTGATCTGCAAGCAAGCTGGTGAGCTAATAAGAAACCTTTGAGTGCTGTGTTGAGATTTAATGGTAATCTCTGTTGTGAATTTTTACAAGTGCTGTTTTAATATTTGTGTTATGTTTCTTTGCTTAGAATACCTGTAAAATAAAGAGCTTTATTTTTGTAATCCTGCTTGTTGGACTGCATTCACGTACACCCACAAGACGAATTTGTCACATTACATTTCATTTGATACATTGAAAATAGTTTATTGATTTAATGAAAAAATTTGATTACGATATTAAGCTTCACTATGCTGTAATTTATTATGTATACAGTATTAACAAAAAAAAAACTTAATAAGAAAGTTTATTATCAGAATAATCCTTCAAAACTTCAAGTCATAGCTCAAGATTTTACATAAGGATTATAGATTTTAAAAATCACTAACTCCTTGCAAATTGCTCTGATATAGTATCCCTTCAATTTGAAGTACAGTCGGACCTCTATTTAACGAACCTCTATTTTGCGAACTTTTCCTTGGAACCAACAACATTTTGCAAATTTCTTAATAAAATAACCTCCAAATAGCGAAGTGCATTCTCTATTTAACGAACTTTTTCTTGTGATCCAATTTTTTTTTCTCCCTCTTTCTCAAAATATTTCTGAAAACTTCAAACTTATTCTTTCTTTTAACACATTTTATGGTGATCAATGACCTTGAACTGGCTTTACCAGTCGCCTAACTCTGCCGATAGCAGTAAAATCACTGTCATTCTTTGCATTTCATCCAGGAAGTGCAACCTTTATCCACCCCACCCCCACTGTCCACTTCACTAGAAAAAACTTTCAATATTCCCCTTTCACGCTCAATGGAGCTGTCCCGTGTCCTTAAACCAGTCTCCCGTTTTCTAGATTGTCAATCAGAGTCGTGCTGGTAATTTCGGTTCTTGTAGCTGGAAAATGCCAAAGCGAAAGTGCTTGAGCATCAAAGAAAAACGATGATGTGCTGATTGATGATTTTCTTTCACTTGATTCTGAAGCTGAAACCTCGGAAACAATAACTGAATTGGATATTTTGGACAGTGTGAAAAATAAAACAGTACAGCAATGAATTGCAACGAAGATGATGTAGATGGAAATGATTATGATGCAGAAATAAACAAACCTTCGTATGATGAAACGATAAAATCATTTGAAACAACCCAACACTTATTACAGTTTGAAGAAAATACACCTGAAGGGGCTTTTGGTGGATTGCAAAGATGCAAGACGTATTATGAGAGAAAACACTTTTTCAAACAAAAAAACTCAGACAAAATTAACAGACTTTATCAGTAATTAAATTTAAGGACAAATGTGGTGATGTATGCTTAAAATTAATTGTTATAATAAATGCGATAATGTCATTAAAATTCATTAATTTTAATATAAAATTATTCTTTTAAAATTGAAAATACAGTGTATTCCCGGACAATGTTTTGCTTTATTCTTGTTTTCCTTGCAGATTTCTTTTTGATGGGTAAGATATATAAAACAAATAGATATTAATTTACAAAATAAAGGTATGATTAATTACTTTTTAAAATAATATTTAATGTTTATGAGTTTAAAATCTGTTTTGTGTAGTTTAAAGTATTTTAAAAGGTGAATCTCTATTTAACGAATTTTCCATATAACGAACTTTTTTTCGGGATTTAACGACTTCATTAAATAGAGGTCCGACTGTATTTTTCTATTGGAATACTCAACATTATTAAAGATAACTTTTAATACCATTATAGTGTTTAATGAGAATAATTTAACACCGAAATTTTATATTTATTCTATAATATACATTTATTTGAAACATGAGAATGCAATGCTATCTGTTTGTGTGTAAGATAATGGTGTCCAAGAGCACGATACCATAATTCTAAATTAAATTGATTTTATTTTCATTTTTCAATCAGGAATTTTCCATAAGTCTATAATATCTCTTAACTTTATTTTAGAGATCCAACCCAGACCAGGTTAGAGGGTTCACTGTGGTGTTGCTAGTACCTAGACCTCAGCAAAAAAGGTGTATTTCCACTCATAATTCCTAGAAAAAACCTTGATGAGATGCATTATTGAGTCTAAATTGTTGAATAAACATGATCTCACAATGGAGATCTTACAAGAAGAACATTAGGCCACATAATTTCACCCACATAAGGGTTATGGACAAATTCCATGTTACACCATTGCATGTGAGAAAAAATATTTGAATAAAAAAAAATTTGTTGTGGGTGATTTCTGGTTGATTTTTCACAAGTGAAACTAAGCAGACAGATTGAAGCCTGAATTATTTGTATTTAGTGAAATATTTTATCACACATTCTGACTCATATGAATTTGTTTTGATGGAGAAAAGAAGATACAATAAGTATTTAATTTTTTTAAAATATGAGTATGCACAGTACCTCTGTCTTTTTGCACTTGCATGGAACCCAAAAACCTTACAGAGAAAACTTCCCAAAAAGGTGTGGATGTTAAAGTATCTTGCCCTGAATCGTCAGAAAGGATCGACTTTTCATCAGGTGGAGTTGAGCTAATATCGCAAAGGAGAAAAAAAATTTAAGTAAAAGTCTTTATAAAAAGTATAGCATTATATAAAATAAGCAACTTTACAATATTCATTATTTATCCATACTCAAATATATAATACTTAAAAATCTCCATTTCAAAATAAACACTGACTGAAAATTTAAAACTTATTATTATGGCATTTATTTGGCGACTTATTTTTATTTATTCACAGTGATATTTAAATATTAGCTCATAAAACCCACCAATATTTGTGTAAAATATCAAAAAAGTCATAACAGCAATTCATTTTGAAGATATAATATGCAGATTATCTTTATAAGTAATAAGTCAAATCTACCTATTGAACATTCAGTAGTTTATGCTTCTTATATTCAGAAGTACACAAAAATGGAATATTTACACTTTTGGTGGATCCATAGATTCTGATCGCTCCCTGTCTTCTGATGGCGAGAACAAGTCAAACTGTATAGGAGTTTCTAACAGAAGGCTTTCCATTGGAGTTGAAGGTGGTGTGGAGTGATTACCCTTCTCACTGAAAAGTTCAATGATTAGGATTAAATCATAAAATGATTCAAGTGGATTCTTTAAAAATGAAAATATTAACAGGTTTGATAAAGTAATAAAATACTGAACAAAACCCAGCAGGAGTGGTCACCCCTTGACTTTCTTGTATACTCCCTATTACAAATATCATTTGCCCAAAAATTATGGACCTTCAGCAAGGCCTGGATTGCCACAAGTAATCAGTTATATTGCCCTTGCACGGCAAGACCAAAGGGCTACAATGCAAAATACGCCAAGCGGGCACCAATACACAATATGACACGTTTTGTGCGTCATAGCGATGAAGTAAACCGAATATGCATTTGAAAATTTATTGCTTAAAGCTCAAAGTTATCAAAAATAATTGGCAGCCTAGAGGGCTAATAGTTAAAACATATTAAACTTTTTAAAATCTACACACACAAAAAAAAAATGTAAAGACAGTATTGTTTTTACAAATAATTTTCAATGAATGCAATTTATACAGAACCTTAATTATTTTGAACAAATTATTAAGAATGAGAATGACATAAGAAAAGCATACTCAGAAAATGTTAAAAAGCAAAAGGCATTTTAAAAAATTACCCTTCAACACTGGAAGTCTCACTGGAAACCGATTGTGATTTTTCCACTGTATTTTGCTGTTGGAATAAATAATATAATCAGAAGAAGAAAAAGAAAATCAAATATTTCAACAAATACTGAAGATAATAATATTATATTTGATGAACAGTAATATAAAGGATTTAACCTTTCCAGAAACAAGTAATACAAACTATTCTGTATTATATTCTAAATTCAATATTTTTTTACTTTAAATGTATAGCACTTAAAAATCATTTAAAATTTTAAAGAACTAAAATATCATGTAAAGTAAACACCTGAAAATAATTATTAAAGTTTCCTACAAAAAAATTTCATAAAAGTTCAATGTAAAACTTTTGGTTAATTTCCCTTTAACTTGATATAAATCAAATAGTGCAATTAATGAGCCGAGCACAGCAGCCTTAGGTAGAGAAGTTGGTAAAAAATCACATCTTCCTACTATTAAGTTGTTGCACTTATCAAACTTGCACACCTTTAGTTACTGCCATGCTAAAACAAAAGTGATGTTTGGCAACGTTTAGCTAGGCAAATACTAACTACTGAGAACTTAACAAAAAAAAAGTACCACACTGTGATATCTTTATTTGCAGAATTGACATTATTAAAAAAGTGTAATAATATACATAAGAAATAAATATTTTCAGACAATAATAGTTTTTAAAAACACACTTTTATTAGTGTACTAGAAAAGTGAATTTCTAATTTTAATTTTTTAGTCTTTAATTTTTAGTTCATTATTATAAATATTATGGAATCCTGAAATCAATTTTTTGAATTTCACTATTAAGTGGCACTACTTGCATAAATCAAAATTTAATTAAATTAATCGAATAACTGATAAGTTCTGAATATATGATAGTCGTATATTGTCACTAAACATACATAAGTGTACAAAATTTCAAAACTCTGTATATCAGGAAGTGAGTAATAAATAGGTACAAAATTCCATCTTCACAAACATGAAACAAGTCAAGTTAAACAAAAGAGCATTAAAAAAAGTTAGACATTTTAAAGAATATTTTTGGAATAAAATAATTAAAAGAAGTTTTCCATAATTCATGCATATATATTATTCAACTTCGTAAAAACTGATATACAAAGAACTATAAAAATAATTAACTACAAAAATTGCAGTTTTCCATTTACTCAACACCAATTATATCAACCATAAATTTTTGTATGAAGTGTTATTTTTCTGTAATTGTGAAAGATACCAAATGTGTGACGATGAGTAAATACAGGAACTTTACACTATACAGGTAGTGAGAAATCATAATGTTCAAAACTTGGTTCATTTGGTGTGCATTTTGGATGAAGTTGAGCTAATGAGAAACTAACCAAAAGCATAACGAACTGTTATATAAAAAAATTATCATACCCTAGATGTTTTATCTTTTGAGCATTGTCTTGTTAGAGACTTATTTGCAAAGACTTCTTTAGCTATATTATGAACTGCTGCAATCCACTCATCTCGTTCTCTTCCATTTATAGCTTGCAATACAACCGTCCTTAAAAACAGATGATTAAGGATTGAACATATGATAAGCTCATAGGAAAAACAGGAACAAACAATGTTATATAAATGAATATGGAAAAAACAATTTTAACAAATAATGTGGTGTTGATTCATGGGATGTATACTTTCCATTGTGGTTTAAATACTTGTGTAAAACAAATTGTAACATTACAAATTTAGCAAATTTGAAATAATTAAAATAAGCAATTAATCGTAGGAAGTGTTGCAACATTCCCTGCAATTACCTTTTAAAAAATTTAGCAGTTCTCAAATTTGTCAGCATTTTTTTCCCAAAAAAATTTCAATAATTTTAGGCAAATAAAGATTAAGGAAAAAAAAAATGGTAATCACTTCCTGTAACTGCAACTTTGCTACGGGAAAGTACAGTTACTCTGTGATATCTCAAGCTTAATTCAAAAAGAGATTTTGAGCTGTTCCCAGCAGGAACTAGAATAGTTTGAGCTCAAAATTGCTTAGTGTGCATAGCTAAACAACATAAAAACAAGTAATTATGACACTTCTTTGACCTTATTGGCATACAAATTTCACTGCTAACATCTAATCTTATTGAGAGTCAGAAACTGGAACTCTTATGATCTCGCCCCCCCCCCCCAACTGCTTTTTTTGTTTCATATTTTAATATTTTTTTTAAATACGCACAAACTAAACACATCCTACTTCTTATGAATAATTTAATTTTTCCCTTTATTTTTCTTTGTCTTAATGATTTGTTCAGGTAAAAATAACTATTTTTCACTGATGAAAATAAACATATTTTAAAGTACATTTTTTGACCAAGGCTTCAAATATTGCTAACTCAGATATAGGCATTAAATTCGTATCACTGAACAGTGCTAAATGCTTAAAATTACACACCTGACAATGACTGAATTTTTGGTTCAATAAAAGCTAAAGGGTCCTTTTTAAAAGATAACTTTTGCAGCAATGCTCATCTCTAAGTTGGCAAGCTGCTACTGACAATAAAATAATCTGTTTCACTATATATCAAGTACTATTTTACTTGGACTAGGGGGGGAAAAATACAAAATCTTACACATTAGCAGTACTTTAGGGAAAATAGCTTACTTTTTGCCATTTGAAACTTGGAAGACATTACGACGATCTTCGCTTTCGAGAGCATTAACAGAGATGTTTTTATCAAGCTCCATTATAACACTTCCAGCAACCTTTTAAAAACAGAATACAAAATTAATGCTATTCGAAAGCATAATTATTTTTAAAAAAATATTTTTTATTCTGATTTTAAAACAGCTATTTTTTTCTTACTGTCACATAGCTCAGTTTTCTATATATTCTTTGTTAAGATAAATACAAGCATTTTTATATAAAAATGTACTTTAAGCCAGCAAGGTCTTATATAGAGTTCCAAAGGGTTGATATCTAGTTTTGGAGCAAAAACTGCACTGGAAAAGGTTGTTAGGCAATTGTTTTTAACTTTAAAAATCACACTATATCTTTGCTAGCCATGGCAGCAGCAACCTAATAGCTCCATTTGTGAAGTAAGGCTATCTTTGTTTTTGAATCATACAAATGAAGTAGAGTAAACTGTGCACACAATGCATGCAGCATCTGAAATGGCCATCAGGTATTACTAATATAATAAGCCAGATCTGTTTCCCGGTAACACTCTGATGCCACCAACAATAAAACACGTGCCATAGCACTGCGAGATGTTAAACAGTATTATTTCATTGTTAGAGAACCTAAATTTCAGTAATTTTAAATTTAAAAAAGTAATTGTGTTTCTTTAAATAAATAATTTCAAATTTAATAGCTCTAAAATAGTGAAATAAAATTTTCTATCGATTGAAATAAAATTTATCTCGCTATGATCAATAGTTCCCGAGAAATTTTAAATTATATTAATCATATATTTAAAATTAATTTTTAATAGAAAGTAGTAAATTACGTCAGTGGTATATTATGTGCGTGATATACAGAGTCGAGTCACATTATTATGACCACCTATCTAATAGCCGGAATACCCTCCTCTTGCTGCCAAAACAGCAGTTAAACGGCGGGTCATGGACTCAATGTGTGCTTGGAAGGTGGCGACAGGCATCTATGACCATGAGAAGAGCAGAGCATTACGTAACTCGTGAAGATTCCGAGGTGGAGTGTCTTTCTGTCTGATGTGTCGGTCAAGATGTTCCCGCAGATTTTCGCAAGGGTTAAGATCTGGGGAATTTGGAGGCCAGGGTAGTAACTGGAACTCTTCATCATGCTCCTCGAACCATGCAAGGACAATTTTGGACACATGGCATGTGGCATTATCCTGCTGAAACATGCCATCATTCTCAGGATACACAGTTGCCATGTAAGGATGTACTTGATCGGCAATGATAGATAAGTATGCACAGCTATTGAGGGTACCTTCCACAGGAATTAATGGACTTAAAGCATGCCAAGAAAATATGCCCCAGACCATCACACTGCCTCCTCCACCTTGTTGGCGCCCAACAATGGTTTCTGAAAGTTTGTTTTCTGATGTCTCTTGGCGAATATGCCCGCCCATCAATCCGATGCAGTAGAAAATGAGACTCATCTGGAAAAGCAACCTTTTTCCACTGTTCTAGGGTCCAATGCACCTCAAAGCCAGAATTTTAAAATTTAATCTAGAAAATTTTTTATTTAATATTTTGTGTTGTTTTGGTTGATTTTTTGCACTAATTTCTCAATAGAATGGTTTCGGATAATTGTAGGAAAAAATTAGATACACCATCGGAAAGAGCACACGATTTCCGTTCTAATGAAGTCAGTTTTGAATTTCTGAATGAATTTTTGAATGAAAACTTTGTTTGGAATTTCAATTTCTTGCATCCGCCATTCTAATTTTGTTATCAATTTGAAATTTGTTGAAGTAATAAATATAACTTTTCTCCGTGATTTAAAAAAAGGATGGTTAAAATTTAATAGTTGGTTGAATTTTAATTAATTTTTTCTGAAGTGTTAAAAAATTTTAACTTCACAATTCCTTTCATGATTCTTCATAATCAAGGTTGCGTGTTATATTTTCCGAACATGCATTTTGTCGAAACCATATTACGTTGTAACCCCTTCGCATCGACAGATAATTTTAAAATTTGTTTGTTTTTATAATGTTTTATAGTCGAGCATATGGCTGATATATTTAGTTTGTGCAGACTAGCAAAAATGAAATATGATTTCAAGGAGCTATTTACATTAAGTGGCTTCAAAGTTTAAACCTGAAGTGGAAGATTTCATCTCCTTTTTTTTCTTTTTCTTTATTCTTCTTCTTTTTCTCCGATTCATTTTGGATTTATTTAAATACTATAGAAATTATGTTTGTCGGTATCTTTCAAGATGTATTGTTCCATTTGAAATCGTTTAAAATTTCATTCGGTTTTCATTCTTTACGATTTTACCTGCATTATAAGAATCAATCTTTTAAATCCTAAAAGTCTTTTTTCGAAAATATCGGTTTATTTGGTACTCTGTACTGTTTTCCTACAGTTCAAATCTCATTATGACTAAGAAAAATAAGCTGGAAAATCAATAATTTGTATCTTTTGTCTTGATTTTATTTTCAAAACTTTTTAGTGTCATTGTGGGAGATTTTTTTTTTTTTTGTTGTTGTTGTTGAAGTCCTGATCCCATGGGCAGCATCGAGTGTGTACTGCTAGTAATATACTATAAAAAATTTGAATAATTTTTTAATGAATATAGTATTTAACTGTATGTAAAAATATCTTGATTATATTTCTTAAATATTTCAAATTAAAAATAACTCTCAAAAAAAAGTTTAAAACTTTTGTTGTGTTTGATTACTAAAGTGTTTCTTCTAAATATTATTCGATCACAAAACGTTTTAGTTTTTATCAATTATAATATCAATACTTAAATTCATCATGATGTTGCTAAAGAAACTTGCATATAAAAATATTACAGTACAGTTGAGAAAGAAACTAGAATTTTTACCGTTCTGCAAGAACTTCTATAAATCATAATACTTCGTGATACAAAAAATAGTAATTACTTCACTTTATTTTTAATAATCATTATTTTTAATAATTTCTAGCTAGTGTTACAATTAATCTTTTGGCTTCGAATAATAGTGGTAAAACATAAATTTATTCCATTGAAAGCCTAATTTTAAGCTCCAAACGTTTTCATGCAGTTAGTTAAATTTTCTTAGAATATAAAATTTGTAATTTGTTATTGTTGCAACAGCATGAATATGGAATTCTATGAAATATCAAAACTGTTTCCATTTTAAAATTGGGAACAAACAATTCATTTGTGTTAAATAGCCAGAAAAATATTGTTTGCTTAACAAGTTTATAAATTATTCTCACAGTGAATTTTTTACTCTCACCAATAAATTTTTTAAACAGAAAAGAATATTTTTGTTTAAAATTATTTAAATTAAAATACAATTCTACGAGAATTTACGAGGAAATATTTTATGAGTAATTACAAGTAAAATAAAATTAATATTTCTCTTTTTTATATTTTTTAATAATTTAATACCAGGAATTAAAAACTAGACGTTCTACTATTTACATAATTAATTTCGTCAATCAACATTGAAATTCGATAAAAAAAATGCATTCTACATTTGGCAACATCAAGTAACACATAGGAAAAGAACAAATATTGTTGCAAGAATTTCTGATTTACTTCTAAGAATTAAAATTTTCTGTTGTAAATTAAAATAATTGCTTAGAGTTTTTTTTTTATCCCGATAACAAAATGAATAATTAGTTAAAAATAATAAAAAAATAAACAAAAATTCCTATATTTCGGCTTGATGATTTCTTTTTTCTTTTCTTTTATTGGAGATAAAATTTTCATTTTCTTTTTTATTGTCCTACTAACTGAAAACCCGGCGTTATTCGGGATCCATATTTTTTCATATATCGACCTCCTTTTTTTTTGTTTATTTCCTCTACATATTGCTACTAACTTTCTCCAACAAACGTAAATCTTCTTTGAATCCTTTCTTGTCATCCATAAAAGAGAGTTCAATAATAGATTTAGAGGAACTTTTTGGAAAATGAACAAACATCAAAACTGCAGGCAATACTGCAGTTAATGGGGATTTGAATGTTATACATAAAATTAAATAATAAACCAGTCTGATTTGATTACACTGCAAATGGAAAGTTAATAGTAAACACCAGGAAAGAAACACAGAAATTAATGCCAAATCAAAACCAAATTTCTTCAGATAAGCTAGTATTTGTGATAACATACTTCACTCTTTGCTATGCTCATTAATTTGCTTCCTAGCGTATAGACAAACACATGCTCCCATTTAGTTACCATGCCAGCAAATTTTCTGTAAAGTTGAAAACCAAAAATCAATACAGTGTAACAGTTATGACATTACACAATTTGCAGACTTTTTAGAAGCAAGTAAGGAAATGCTCATTTGAAAATGGGATGTATAAAATTTTATATTTAAACATTTATCTCAAGATTGCAAGGAGAAATAAGGAGTGAATAGTACTTCACTCCACAAATAAACATGAGTCATGCTTAAAACAAAAATATTACAATACTATATTTATCAAACTAAAAAAAAAAAAAAAAGATTTAGGTAAGTTCTAAATGAACTGTTTATTTTAGAAACCTGTCAATAGACATTTAGATTTCATGTTTGTTGACAGATTTCTGAAATAAACAATTCAGATGCAATGACCACATTTCTTATTCAGTATTAGCACGGAATAAACCCTTTTTAATCATTTATCATGAAGAACATAAAACAAAAACTTTGCAATAATGCAGAGAATTTCTGAAACTAGGGACAAATTTTCTAATAAAAAGACAAACTAAACAGTGCTTTATTTCTTATGGTGCATAAACAATTATATATGTTTTTTATAAAGAATTGTAAATTTTTTTTCAAGAAATTGAGGTAACAAAAATGTGTGAAAAGTATTCCATCTCAGAAACACTATCAAACACAAATCATATCCTATCCTGCATATAAAGAACACTGAATTTGTCAAATTAAAAAGAACAAAAACCAACAGTAATTTTTCAGTTAAAAACTTGGAAAATCTAAACACAGCATAAAATTATTACATTTCTCTTGATTTGCATTGAAATTACTTTATCTTGCACAAATAAGACGGCTAAATTACTATTTAAATGCAATAATTTATAATGAAAAATAAATAATATTTGAGAAAAATAAGGAACTTCTGGAACTATGGCTCCTTCATAATTTTTAAAAAGGAAAATAAAAAAGAAGACCAACAAAACAATTAATTAATAAGAGTTTTATAAGAGAAGTATAAAATTTTGATGAGGAAAATTGCTATAACAAACATATAAAATGGATTTGATCCTCTCTTTTCACTATCGATTCTCTATAAATTTTCCCTTTGTATTTTTAAACTAAGTAAAAAAAAACAAATAAAATAAAGCAAAAACGATATAAAACACACAAAAATCAAACCATTTACTGTTCAGTTTTCTCTTTTAATCAAATGGTGTCTTCAATATAATGAATATGTTATTTTGATTTGGTTAAGAGCTCACAGAACACTTGAGATAATTGCACATTCTTCATATTTTTAAAAAAATCAAATTATAACATCTATGATGATTTAGTTTAAGTATGATAGTTAGATTTATAAGTGATACACAGGAAAATCAGATAAGGAGTTAAAAAAATTTAATACATAAGAATAAAATGTATTAGGAAACATATCTTGGATATCTCTTCAAATATTATAAAGAAAATAAATTAAAGAAGAAGAAAGAGAATAAATTTAACTAATAAATTTAAGAGATTTAAATTAATACATCCAGGGTCAATTTAAAGTTGCTCTTCAACAGCATGATATTTAAGTCTAGGAATCTACACACATTTCCATTTATAAACTTATTGATAATTAATTTGTATTCTCTTTTACATCAGAGCTACAGAGAATGAGCAGTTATTCTTGAATCACGGTTGCTTACGTTTTATGAAACAAGTATCCACTTTTTTGTGAAAGCCTTGTGTTCGGAGGAATATACGGCATATCAACTGGAGGTTCAGCATAGTATAAGTGTTGACTTTGTTGTTCAATGGTATCGATCAATTCAACAGTTTTTTGAGTTTCAAGCCCAAGCTCAGTCTGAACTCTGCAATAGATAATAAGTTCAATTAAAATAAAGATAAATACACAAAATGTTTTAATCCTTTCAAGTTCACTACATGTTTCATTTTGAAAATTACTAAATTGATTTCAAAAATGAGTATTAGACATGCAGCTGATCATAAATATGTAAAGGAAAAAATTTAACTTTTTTTTATTTTCAAGAAATTTGTGGTTTCACATTGAAACCAATGAACAGTAAAGAGCTATTTTTCCTCAGAATAAGTTATCATTGAATTGCAATTTAAATTATGTATTTAATTTATAAGTATACGTGACTATTCAGGTTATTCAACCTTCATAAAATTCAATATTACTTTCGAAGATTCAATTTTAAAAAATATCAATTTGTGCAAGAACCCTCATCAATTTGTTTTTCTTAGAGATCAAAAGTAATTTAGCTCTTGTAATGCTGGTATCTTTGTGAATACTAACGGTATTGAACTGGAATTTTTATATAAGTTGGGCTATATATCTGGCACTTAAGTTATGAAAGAAAAATTACGCTACATTTTGCCCATGCGCAGTAAAAAAGTGCTCAATGTGTGGTTTGACTGCAAAACCAATGTATGTGAAAGGGCTAAAGAATGTAATAAAACTAAAAGTGTATTAACAAGAAAGTGATATTGGCACTGTATATAGATATCGGCATTTACTTAATATATAAAAGTCATATAAATGAATAGTAAGCTTTATATTACAAGTGAAAAAATTATTAAGCTACCGTTAAAGAGAGGGATCTGGGCCCTTAAAAGTGTTAATAGGCAGCTCTACATCATGTGATATAACTAAACAGTAATAAAATTCTTCATCAAATGAATTAGTTAAAGTAACACAGGCATAAAAAGTTGACATAGTAATTTAATAATGAAGACATACCCTTTCACACTGGAGTCTATATTGTTTAGAAAAGTTTCCAACTCAGTTGTATTCAGCGTTTCTTGCCCAACAGAAAAAGTTGATCTGAGAGCATGCAAGTATCCTATTATGGGTTCAAGCAGAGCTATTTTACGTTTAAATTGGAGAGCATTCATATTCGCATAGTAATGTAGTGCAGTCTGGGGAGAAAAAATCACAACTGAATACCTTTTAGATAAAAACTACATTAAAACAACATATAAGAAAATTTTTAGATACATTTAAAAAAAAACCCGACAACTACAAATATATATGTAACAAGTTATAAGTTTCCTAATTTAAAAAAAGCTGCTTAACTTTTTAATTTATAACTTATTATTTCTACTTAATTTCTAATATAAGAATAACTGCCACTTTAACTTAAAGAAGTCCAGATTCAACCGACTCTAAAGCGTTTCGGGACTTCCTGCTTCCCAGCAGTATTCAACCCTTTAACTGCGGGTACTTTCTTATATATGTGGTTTATAAACCACACCCGCAGTTAAAGGTATGATTGCCACCATGTTTCTCTTTTTACGATGTAGCTCTTTCCTGGTAAGACATATGTAAGATTTTCACTCCTGGCCATGGGTCAGACTCCAGTAATGTTGAAATTTTATCTACAGATGCATTATCTGCACCATCATCATTTTAATTAAGAATGTTCAAATTATAATAAACTGGTTTTTGGAGTAACAATGACTGCCACCTTCTTATGTCTCTCTCTACACATCACCCTCGGAATTATGTTATATATATATATGGCTACAATAAATCCCTTTTCTAAATACACACATAAGCATTTGATCTTTTACTTATGTTCCATTTTTATTTCCATCTTTTTGTTTAAAAAAATGTCGACAAGCAGTCAAAATAATTTTGAAATCTCTAAATTAGCTAACTCTGATTTTTATCATAATTCAAGATGTTTTTGATTGTCCTGAGAGCATTGTTTGAAACTGCATATTTCATTAAAAAATTTTTCAAACTTAAAGGAAAAAGGAAATTTTATCATTTTTTGATTTTATTCCTTACTGGAAGCATATGCAATTTAGATAGGCCCCTGTCTGTTGTATCATCTTAAAAATGGGATGGAGTTTCATTTCAGGTATCTATATATAAAATTTGAACAAACAGTTGATATATGGAGATATTTTAAACAGGGATAATGTGCAGAACTGTCTGGAAAATACTATAGTTTTTTTAGCTTTGGAAGATTAACAATGGAATCGTGATTGGCCTTAGGAGGGCATGCCCAAATGGAAACAATTTTAGTTGGTTCCCATCCAATTTACACTAAGATCTGTAGAATCATAAAAAATAACAAAAGTCTACAGAGATATAATCGAATTTATATATCTTTAATAGGATTGGGAGCAATTAATATGCATATTTAAAAAGGACATGGGAGTTATTAGACCAACACAAGTAAGCTACATTGTAACATTAAATTACATATAAATAATCCTACAAGGAACAAACATGATTTGCATGTGATATTTAAATGTGATTGTACAACTGAATGAAGGCAGGGAGGAAAATAGTAAAATATATTACTTTATTCCAGTAATGATATTTTTCACAAATGAAGATTCATTTTTGTAAATTTAAAAGTTATAAGTTATAATGATGAAGTTCCAAATAGTTCACTGCACCTACTTTTCTATAGGTGATGTCAAGATGTGTGCAAACTTTTGTACAATCAAACATAAAAAGAGTTGGAGACAGGTGGCAATAAGATTATATAAATTAGAAACTGGAAAATCCCTGCTTAATAAGATGTAATAACGATAAAAATTTGTTATTTCAATTTTTTAAAGGGACTCATGCTGGACAAATCGGGCAACTGATTTGAGAAAAGAACTTGAACAAAAGGAAAGAACTTGAATAGGGTGAAATTTAACATTTGAACACTGCAGCAGGAAAAAGATGTATCGCATGTATATCACCTCTAAAAAAGAACATGTCACAATATCACTTGTTTTAGTGATTGTTGAATGATTTCATAAAAATTATGGTTTATTTTTGTTCAGAAAAAAATTACAATTTGAGTGTACTGTTGGAAATGAACATCTAAAAATTATTTAATATTCAAAAATGGGTTATATTATTATTGCTTGTCATTACAAGAAAGTTACTTTTCTTGTTTTTTTTTTGTTGTTGTTGTTCTCGTTGTATGTAATTGACAAGCTGAGATTAGAGTACACTCTAGACTAGAGCACATTAGGCAAGAGGTTCATATGGCTTAAGACAGACCCTGAATGAAATGTGAAGACATTGCTAACAATTTCTGTTCTCGAGGCAATGACGGTCACTTTAAAAAAAATCCAAGTCATCAAGCCAGAAGGTAGATTCCTTTTGTTTGGTGATATAAGGAAAAGAACACTTCCTCCTCTATTTTCATTATGGTTGGAGCTGTAAGAATGAAAGAGGGTGGACGAGACTGTAAATGACAAGAGCTTTCAAACAAGGTGGTGTAACATGCATAGGTTAAAAGGCAATTTTAATTTGGGGGGGGGGGGGGGGCCCACGTGAAACGCAATTGCAGCTATAAAAAAACTTTAAACACAAAAATTGTTCATTATGATAAGGCGATAATTTGCCTAATCTGAATTTTCTTTCTATTTTCAATTGTAAAGGAATTGGAGAGGAATGAAAATTTCAACCCCCACCATTTCTACCCCCTTTGAGCTGGATAGCCCATCAACGAACTCTACCAAGATTTTTACTATCCTTACAACATATCAGAAACCGGTTAAAATGAAATCAAAATTACTCCAGTTATCGTGTTCATAAGATAACATGGGCAAAGAGTTATACATATATATATACATATAGTTGCTTTTGGCATTTATTTAGTAATTTTAATTATTAGATTGAAATTATATATAGTTTAGTAAAAAATTGAAAATTTTTTTTGTAGGGGATTATTGATGTGTTTGTATTTTCCTTGTGAACATAATGTTATGACATTTTATCTAAAATTAATTATTATTAATATATATATAAACTTTTGAACGAAGGGTGGTTTTGGGTTCTAGGGGTCATGATAGGTGAAGATCTGCAGAAATTTTCTGGAGGTTGTTTCATGAGAACCATTGTAATAGGTAGAGTTCCTATAAGGAATCTACTTAATAAGAGTTTAAGACTGCAATTGCAACCTTCAAATAGCAGGCTTTTCCTTTTTTTGTCTACTTGGAGTCAACTCATGTGTTACAGTCACATGTCAAACCTAACTGTTCTTGAGGCCTAATATATAAATACACATTGTTTTAAAGTGTATTGTCATTTCTTTTTCTTCCTGCAAAATGTGCAATGACCTTCAAAATTAAATTAGCATGGAACATTTGAAAAGTTTATGAGCACGAATTGCTTCTGTACTATGTTTAAATCTCAAAGATGAAAAATTATATGATTCTATTCAGCATAAAGAAATAATTTGTCCGCCACAGATATACAGTTTATATTATAAGAAATTAAGAACATATACACATTAAAAAACATTTTAACTGCAATTATGCACTTAAAATTATATTTATAGCTCTCTTATTAAAATTTACTCACACTTGTTTGCCTTTAACTGACATCACTAACAAAATAAATTATTTGGATTTAAAAAAAAACATACTTGGTGATATTTCTTTGTAGCCATATAAACTTCTTCATTAATGTCCTGTTTAACTTTTTCACTATCCCTTTTTTTAGAGCATTTGCAAAATTTAGTCACAACTTGCTCCATTTCTAAATAACAATAAATAAAATAGAAAGTTAAACATTTTTATGCATAAGTTAAATAATCTACAAATATGTGTAAACACAATGCCAAAACTGAATTACAGAAAATATTGAGAAAAATAAAAGATAATAATAAAAAAATGAGTTGCAAACCAGTACAATAATATTTAAAAATTATCTTTAAAAGCAAAATATATTTATAAAAATTATTGATAAACTGGGCATTTTGCAACTTGACCTGTTTCTGTATGCTGATTTATTTATTTATTATTTTTTTTTAATAAGACTTTTGATATAGTTTCTGATCCTTGATTTAGTGAACAGAATTTAAAATCTTAACAGAATTTATCATAACTAAGTCATTGATACCCACATAAGAAGCCAATGAGAACAAAAAATTATAAAATATTAAAGTTCCTTTTATTAACGTACCATTTGAAGCAGATGCAAACATTTCCATCATTGTAAATATGTCTGCAATAATAAAAAAAAAGTCAGTTATATTTTAACATTCTTATATTGTTTAAAAAAAGTAAAATTGGATAAAAGTACACAAATGCATAAGACAGAATGAATTTATCCAATTTAATCAAATATTGAATGAATTATATCAAATACATTTAATCAAATATTGAATGAATCATATCAAATACATTTAATCAAATATTGATAGTTAATTCAAACTTTGTATGTACCTGAGAGATCTGCTTCAATGAAACGATTTAAGGGATATAACATCCCATCTCCCAGTTGTGCAGCACAAACTTGCTGTATAGAACTAACCTATACCGCATACAAGAGAGGAGAAAATTAATGATAATTAAATGTAGTTAGTTAAGAAATTGATTTAAAACAGAATTTCTTAAAAATGTGAAAAACAACTGCATATTTTACAAAGCCTTCTTGTTTCATATTTTTCAATATTTGTTATGGAAATTAGTTCAGAAAATTACTCTTGACTTCAAAAACTTTTTATTACAACTCACTAAATAACTATTTTGAGCTGTATTTCATGTTACTTATCATTAATTAGTACTTAATTTTAGTATTTGTTTCAACTTTTGAGATTGCAATTTTGTCTTTGTTTTCCAATTCTAGGGTAACAACTAAAAATTTCAGATAGAATTCTGGAGTTGTGGGGGGGAGGGAATTTTTAAAAAGACTGATAAAAAGAAAAATCAGCAATTCTTAAAAATAAACATTTCTAAACTAAGAGCATTTTTGAAAGAAAAATTTAGATTAGATTAGAATTCTAGTGATAGGTTTTAAAATCAAAAATATATCTTTAATATAATCTCAGATTTAATTTTGAAATTTTCATATTGAAAGAAAAGTTCAAAAGATAACACAATTCTAAAATTGGAAAAGGGCAAGGGGACGAAGATAAAGAGAAGAGAAAAAAAAGTTTCAATAGAAACTCCTTTTATATAAACAATATTACATACTACAATATATTAGTTTCGCATCCAACCATAGCATTAGAATGACTGAAATATCTTTGGACAAATACTGCTTTCCTTAAAACATTGATGCTTTTGCATAAATATAATTTTCAAACAATTCTTGAATATTCACTAACAGTCAAATATATTTTTTAAAGGTAAATTAAAGCTAAAATATTTAATTTTAAACATTTAAAATTTTGAATATTAAATTAATCTTAACAACGACTGCAGGTAATATGAGATAATTGTTTCAATTTAATAAAACCATTCTTAAGAGTTTTAACCAAAGTGAACAGAGGTCACAGTTAGAACTGTTTCTATTTTCAGCTATTTGTCTCAGGTAGAAAAAAATATAACTCAATAACCTATGTTTTATTTATAAATAAATGGTTCATATTAGAAAAATAAATTAGATTTAATTTTTTTTTAAATAGCTTTTGAAGATTTTTTCCCTCCAGATCTTTCATATATGGTTACCTTAAAATGACTAATATGGATGAATCAAAATTGTAAAACTCATTCATTTTATTTATGCTTCTTTATCAGTCTCCCCTTTAAAAATAAATTCTGATAATGAACTATTTCACTGTTTCTGAATTAATATAAATATATGAAATGGCATCAATTTTTAAATATATGTAGAGGTATTTTTAAAATAAAATTTACAGCTGATAAGAGTAAATTCTTCTTTATTACAGGAACACCATTTCATGAGGAGGTTATCAGATTAATTCAACATATTAAATGATGTTTAAAAGTATAATCCATGATCATATTTGCGAACAACGCCGGCCAAGTGTCATCGCTGCAGTTAAAATCAGAGCAAAAAAGGGCAGTAAACAATGCACAGAAAACTTAAGTACCCAGAAATGGGGATCCCCTGGAAAGACTCGTGACTCGAAGTGAAAGTAGAAGTAATTAAAAATGAAGTACCATTAAAAAGAATTAAAGTTAAAAAGCTAAATTATTACACATATATATTATTTTTACTTTCTCTTTATACCTACAAATGCCCAATTTCACAACTAATATTCCTCCTCCCCCACACACAACAAATATCCTGAGTTGAGGGCTTGAGTTCCATGGCATTTTAGATTGAAGTATCTCTGGTCATTTCAGTCTCAACCTATATCTTTCCAAATTTATGAGCAAAATATCTCAAATATTAAAATTTCCCAAAATATTTCATTAAATTCAAAATTAATTTAATCTTAGTTTTGATAATAATTACATTAAATCAAAAAGCTGAAAACACAAACCTCATCTAATGTAGAAGCAAACTCTCGAAGGGTTGTTTTAAGAACACTATCTGGATCTGTGTCAAGTGGAAAGGGCTATTTAATGAATAACAAAAGATATTTATTTACTAACTGTTATTTAAGACATGGATGGAAAAAGGAATACATAAATTATAATGAATCATATTTCCATACCTGGTTTTCATAAGCTCTTAAATGCTGAGATAGATTCGAGGTGGCAGTTGCAAGCTCCTTCTGCAAATAAAATATTTTAAATCAATAAGTTAGCTAAGATTAAAATTCTCGGCATAGATATAATTATGAGCTAATTTTTCATCAACATGACAGTGATAATAAAGGGACATTACATTTAGATTGCATCCTTGTGATCATTTAAAAAATGCTGCAGAATAAAATGCAACAATTCTCCATAATCCAGAATGATAATGTGATATGCATGCAAATTTACGTATTTTTAAATAAATTTGTGAAAGAAGTAAAAAGTTTTTGTTTTTTAATCCATTAGAAATAAAATTGCTTCACTAGATAATTTTACAAAGTTAACTTTTTGGTTCCTCAAAAAACATTATTGTTAGGTCTTGCTTCTTTTGTGTGTGTGTCTGGAGGGGGAAGAGGTTAATATGAATGGTCAGTATTTTGATCTAGAAAATGTTTTCCAACCCTCCATGAATTTGATTAGAACCAAAGTATGTACAGTAACAGGTGTTGTATAAAGAACTGTTCTCAGGAAAATAATGATTCATGGAATGCAAAGAATTTGGGTAAGCTGTGCAGTGTTCAATAAACTATGCCTAAAATGTACCATTGGAGTTTTGAAAGAGATTTTCTCATAAAAAAAACTTTACATGCATTTTATAAAATTAGAATACATAATATTTGAGAGTCTGCAAAGCATGTACACAATCAAATCAACAATTTTCTACATTTTATCATAACATCCTCCATATAATTTACCCCTAAATGACACACTTGCTCAAAAACAAAATTTGAGAAAGATAACAAGACTATATTTCAAAAATCCAGAAATTCTGCATGTTAGGACGTAAAAACGTTAGGAAATAAAGCATTCCTACTGTATCTGCACCATAACATTCCCTGAATAAATCTTATGATATTCAAAATAGTTGATAATAATTTTCATTGTTTATCAAAAATATTGTTATGATTCAATAAAACAAAATTATTCATCTCTACAGCCAGCAGCAACTTAAGTTTACAATACAAAGTAAATTACATACTGCACTATTATACTGTACTGAAGTAATCACAATATATTTAAAAGCAACTGATATATTTGAATGAGTTTTAGACACCTTAAGATGTACAAAAACACATATTACACACCATTCACTGGTAATGTGATTAATCCTACTTTTATATGCACTTTCAACTTCAGTTGTAACCAACTACTGTTTGTTTCAAAAACCCGAGACTAGCACTTTGGGATGATATTACTATGGAAAGGGGTGACAAGCAACGGGTAAGATGAATGTTTTTCCAGAATTCTTTGTTAGGTCGTGATCTTTGTCCGATTAGGACTTTTTTTAGTTAGTCTTTACAGCGAATCAATATATGAAAATAAAATGTTTCTACTAATGCCCCTATTTCGGTGAAATCGACTCCACCTGGCACATAAGCGAAAGTGCAGAGTATTTCCATATTTAAGAATGAACAGCATATAGTATTTTATCCTTATTGAAGCAGCATTTCCATTTTTGCAAAAAATTTAAGGTAAATTTATGGCTTAAATTAAAACATAAGATTATATTTAACTTTTAAAATTAATTACAAAATAAAATGTTAAAATTCATTTTAAGCAGTTACCTGAGCATTTAAAACTTTCTCACAGTGAGATCTTAACACAATGATGTAATCTCTAAGCAGTCCAGCATCTTGCTCGAAAAGCGAGACCATTGAACGTGTCTGAAAGTAAAAATGAGTCAATACAGCACATGAATGCACTAAGGATTTTAGTAGGTATATGAGTTTAAAGAAATGAATAGGACTAAATTATAATTTACCTAACAAATAAAATGAAAAATTATAGCTGCTAACCTATTAATGTCTCATGTTTAATTAATGGAGTAAGTTATTTATAACCTATAACTAGAAGTCATCAATGTGATCTAATTTGTCACATATATTTGTTGTCTAAGGCTGGACAATATGAATTAATAAACTCAGTCAGTCATATGATAAAAATGCATGAATTTCAATATTTGAAAAATTTAATTTTCTGGGATTGTACCCTATATATGTAATCTCATAGAACATGATCTAAAAGGAAGACTCTCTTAGAAGCATAGCAGTAATTCACTTCATGAAGATTCATTTCACAGTCATTGGAACAAAGGGAACATACAGTGTTCAATACCAAAAGTACATCACTGTCAAATGTGAAAAATAAGACATGCACTTGTGCAACATTCAGCCTTATTTTGAAAATTTCAGCTGAATGTTGCACCACATACCAGCACCACTATCTTCAAATATATAAATTTCTACATGTAGCAAACAGCAATTATTTTGCTTTTAAGAAGGGTTTTTTTTTTTTTTTTTTTTTGACAAAGAAGGATTATTAGATAGCTTAAAACACAATGAAATGAAAGTATTTTCCCTCCATTTTTTTTTTTTCATTCTTTGACCTAACAAATTAATAATATTCATAATTTCTACACATACTAAAAAATTCCAAGTAAATAATAATATGCATAATGTGTTAACCAGATTTTAAAATTCCTTAATCTTATAATATTTATCAGATTTTATAATTCCTTAATCTTAAATATATGATAAATTTAACAGATTTTTTTACCTGAGGATTATCTTCTAAAGCATCTTCAAGATGTATTTTCTCCAATCCAGGCATCATTTAAATTTCTTTTTTTAATGGTGAAATAAAAAAACAAAACTTTCAATTCACTTATTACTAAGTGAAATATTCACAATAATGTCATCTGCAAATTTATAACAAAAGATGTTAATAATTTAAACCAACTAAATGTAACATTTTATTTATATTAAGTTTCTAACACAATGATTAAGATTATTGAGAAGTTACTGGATGTTCTTAAAATTGTTTACGAAAAAACGTACATAATAAAAAAAGGCGATTTAAAGATATTGGTATTAAATGTATGATTTGGAAAACAACTTTACAGAAATTATCTATGAAATTAATTTAACGCACTAGAAGATTGCCATAAATATCAAATGCAATTACAGATTTAAAAAAAAATTAGTTCAGAACATAATTTCATTAAGCTCCATTTAAACATAAAAAAAACTGTCAAATCAATTTTGAATTTTAACATCGTGAAAAATAAAAGAAATACAGTAAATATTATTATACTATAACTTAATTAAAGTTGAATAAATATATATACAAAACATTAAAATCGAAACCTTTACTACAAATGCATGCAACAAACGCTGCGCTTTTAGAGATCCATTTAAAGAATAGTTTAATTGTATAGTTGTAATTACTTTCAACGAAACGTTATACAGTCGAGTATTTATTTAATTAAATAAAATTTGAAATGAATTTGAACTTGTAACAAAAGTTAAATGAAATTTTAATTATTACATAAATACAATCCAAAGACGGACAAACGAAAATTTTAATAAAGTACTAACATACATAAAATTTCTAATATTTATTAAACAATATTTATTTTAAATTACCAAAATTATTTTTAAAAATTAATAATCATCGCTATCTGTCATTCCAAACATTGCAGACACACCGATCATTATTATGATGCCAACTTTGAAAGCAAAATTCAACGCAGAGAATGAAATGCGGAAATAAAAGGCTTGCTCAAAATACAAGTTAAAAATTATTGTTCTTGTTAACAAACTCGTTTTCCCTGCATATATTTCCAAAATTTGGTTTTCTGTCACTTTCAACAGAAAGAGCATGAATGTGTCAAGAACTTTATCAGTAACGATGGTGATTCTTATCAGCCTTATAGCCGTTGTTATAGAAAATATTTCTTTTTAAGTACATCTAGATTTATCTACAACAGCATACTTTTCAAAGAAAATATTTCTCTCAGAAATTTTCTGACACAGACATTTATTTCATGATCAAAGTTCGTTTTAAAAAGACTCGAGAAAGTTCTAGTTTTTTTTTTTTTCTCTTTTTTTCCCGATACTTTTCGGGTCTATTCTGGTACCCCGGTTGGGTTGGGAGACGTCACTTTTTCCGCCCTTTAACGACAAGTGCGATTTTCGTACCCGTTTTTCCAACCGTTTGGGATTTCGTTCGGTCTAAAAAGGACTCCGATTTCTCGCCAGCTCTGTACCTGGCGTAAACGCTATTCGCTAGCGAGAAGTGTTGATTCGATATCAGAACTTATCAAATTTTCGTTTAAAATTGAGGCAGCTAAGATGTTAATTGTGTTTTGAAAGGGTTCATCGAGATAAATGTAATCCATTTGACCAATTTGAAGAAGAATTTATTAATTACTTTAGTTTTTTAAAAAGTAGTTAAATCTTTTATCGAATTTAAATCATTTAATCTAATAATTTAATACGACAATCTAAAGTAATTAAATCTTTAAAAGTAGTTAAATCTCTTATCCATCAAGATAGTCAATAATGATAGTTGAAAATTAGCTAAGATCAATTACATTTAAAGATTTAATTACTTAATATTTTCTTATTAAATTAAATTAGGGTAACATTTTAACATTTTTTTTAACATTGAGTGTGAAATGACTTTCCTCATTCCGTATATATCATTACAATTTTTTTATTTGGATTTTAATTCAAAGAAATTTGTCAAATATTTACGAAGTAATTGCAAAATCTGACAATAAAAGAATTTTTCTTGTTCCTTGATAAAGATATAATTTTTTTAATGTTGTGAAAACTTGCTGAATTTAATAACCTTTTTTCATGTTTTATTTTTTTATGTATTTGGAAAAATAAACAAATGGTTTGTAATATTAATTTATAAGATTCATTCATGTTAAAATAATTGGCATGGAAAAAAGTTTATTACTTTTCCTCTCTCTAGAAAACTGGTAAAATTACATCAATATATTGAAAAATGACTGCAATTTATGTTCTATAAATGTACAATATTATTATAAATGTATATTTTGTAAAAGATAAATGATTTAACCCCCCTTAACAATGGACTTATGAATCTTATAAGAGCAGAAGTTAAATCTTGCCGCCTCTTATTCTTGGTGTCTTTTGAAAAGATGCGATCAACTTACCTACTTAAAATTTGTGGATATTTTTCAAAATAACCCAACATAATTTCGAATTGGGAAGCAAATGTACGCTTCGCCATAGTTCCTTTGGCGATTCAAAACTCGAACTGAATCTGAAACCATAAACAAAAATATCGCATGACGATCACTTGATTTGCGTCACTTCCTAGCGTAAAGCAAGATGTTCGAAACGACCGAGGTACGAGAATCAGACCCCTTCTTTCGGTCGAGAAAAAGCCATTAACGTCCCGCGGTCGAAAGGCGAAACGCTCCCAACCCAACCGGGGTACGAGAATAGACCCGTTTATTTTCAATGCTAAGCAGATAAAAAATACGCGCTCAAGAACAAACCGGAAAATATATAGAAATGTGACGGAATTCACAAATATGTGTTCACACGCACATGAAAAAACAGACCGAGAGACGGTCAACCTGCGACGTATTTAGTCCAACATTTGATACGCATAGATACTACAATGCTGTTGATAAAACCGTAGGTCGAATTTCATCCATCTACCTTACTGCGTTTCTGAGTTATGATATTTACATGCACGTGAGTGGACAGGCAGGCAGACTTCCTATAACAGAATTCGTCAAAACTTTGATCTAAAATCTAATATACAATTTTGGTGTAGACCAAATACCGATTTTCATCCGTTTAGCTAGTTGCGTTTTTGAGTTATCTTGTTCACATATAGACAGACCCACATATTCGAAAAATGGGTCTTACAGATTCAGGGAGGTCTGAACAGGAGTAGCGTTAGAGTCAGCCCGAAGGGGACCACCGTCTATCCGATAGAGGGGGCACGACCTGCTGCACGGGGGGAGGAATGTAATGACGACTCTCTCGAATTTTCGCCTGATCTTTATTTATGTACTAGTTGAATAGCCCGTTGCGTGAACGAGGTGCAAAAATTTGTCCCGAAGGGAGGCACAGCATCCCCTACAGGGGGACCCTGGCTCCGTCTGACACCCCACTGGCACCACCCCGGGTCTGAATTGTGAAGATTTATCAAAACGTCGATGTCTAATTTTTCTACGATTATAATACTTTCTCACTATATACTTCGTATACGAAAAACTAAAAAATATAAAAATAACATCGTTAGATTCACGTTTCATTCTGCAGTAATATAAGCTTGGCTGTACCAAGGTTATGGCGATATTGGCCCCCCTCCAAACGCGTAGACATAAATGACCTTTAAGAAAACAAGATTTAAGATTTAGATTGATATGATCTGCTGTGCAAATAAAAAAGAAATTGAGAATAAGCCTTCTGTGGCTGATTAAAAATGTCAGGCAAAGTTTCTTTCTTCATTTTTTAGAAAATATGTATATATTGTAATTTACACTCATGTCCATAAATGAAGGATAATGAAGTTCAGGCAAAGAAAGAGACAGAAGCAAAACAAATTTGACTTATTTGTAAAGTCTATTTATTAAACAAAAGGTAAAGAGCAAAACAGATGCTATATGTTTGACATAATTAATAAAAATTGCGATTTTTACTCCCTGGAGCAAATTTCAAAAAAGAACCTATTTACAAAAAACAGTACATGGTTAGTATGATGGTTAATACGGAGTATGTCTCCCGGACGATGCAATACAGGCCTTACAACGCCTAGGCATGCTGAGTATCAAATTATCAATCTGATCTTGGGGAATATTACACCACTCATCAAGCAATGCCCTCCGAAGTTCCGGTAGACAGGTGGGAGGGGGTTGACGGGCTGCAATTCGTCGGCCAAGCATATCCCACACATGCTCTATTGGATTCAAGTCCGGTGAGTATGCTGGCCAATCCATACGGGTGATATCCTCCGATTGAAGGCATTCGTCTACAATGTTTGCACGGTGAGGACGGGCGTTGTCATTCATAAACAGAAATTCAGCACCCATGGCGCCCCGAAACAAACGTACATGTTGTTCCAGAATGACATCCCGATAGATGTGGCCTGTCATCGTTACACTCTGAACATGCAGGTCAGTTCTGGAACCAAGAATAATTCCTCCCCAAACGTTCAATGGTGTTCTCTTGGTGATAACGGGTACCTGGCGCTCTCCATATGAAAGTCCGGCGAGAATCAGACTGCAAACTAAACCTGGACTCGTCGGAAAACATCACACAAGACCACTGTTGCGGTGTCCACAATGCATGCTCTCTACTCCAGGCTAATCGCAGGCGACAGTGAGTTGCGGTAAGTGGAACACATCTGACAGGCCTACGAGCATATAGACCAATGTGCCCTAAGCGTCTGTACACGGTCTGCCTTGAAACTGTCTTACCGGTAGCTGAAGAGAGCTGACGAGACAGGTCTGATGCTGTGCTCCGTCTGTTTCTTTTGGCAGTAACTGCCAAATACCGGTCCTCATTCGGCGTTGTAACTCGGGGGCGACCTGTGCTGTAACATCTACTCACATTACCATCATCTTGGAATCGTTGCCAAAGCCTGGAGATGACACTCTTTGCGATTCCAAGTTCCTCGGATACTTCCAGCTGGGTACGTCCACATTCCAGTCGTCCGATAATTCTACCACGTAAAAAATCATCCAAATGCTTCCTTTGTGCCATAACTATGCGGTTATTGCACTGAAAGGCTTTTAAAACGCTTGTGAACAATTTTACTTCTTTGCCACCATTCCTTATATACTCCTCTCTTACGCTCTCGTTATTGTGACGTACTATCCGCGTCATCTGGTGGTTTCCTGTAATTTGCATATTCTTCTTCAAGATGTGTGTGATAATTCTACAGGTGAAATTTTTATTTTAGAGTTCAATTTCTGTGTGATTCTGAATTATCCTTAATTTATGGACATGAGTGTATTTACTGCAGTGATACATTTAATTTGTTGCGTACAGTATGAAATGAGAAAATTGTGGAGTTACTACGAAAAGATGATTCAAAATCAATTGAGGAGAATCGTGTAACATACAGTCGTATAAACTCACATTTTATACTGGAGATTCGGTCACGAGGGCATTTAAGGGGCCGACCAGAAATTTATGAAGAAGAAAATCATTTCGGCTCACCCCGTTTCACAGAAAACTGATGATGATTTGAAATTTTCACCACTGGTATTGTTTTCTATGCAAGTTATTTACATGCATTTTCATAAAAATAGCATGGATATAGGGGAAGATATAAAGGTTTCTTTAAAAAATCTCATTTTTTTTATCGCGTGTTTTCTGCCCATAACATGTAGAGTATTCAACCAAATTTTACGAAACTTACATAATACATGGTAATATGCCATCGAAGCGATATATTAAAATTAAAAATAAATACTTTGAATATTCGAGAAAATATGAGTATTTATAGTAAATAATTTTTAACTGCGCATGCGCGAGTCATAGCACAATTTTTCTTTCGTAATTGAAAGCCAAACACATAGAGCAGCTTATATAAACATTCCAGTTGAATACCGTTAAGATTCAGAAAGGTATCGGCATTTCACCGAGGTGAATTTAAGCTGCACTCAAACAGAAGCTAAATGATGAGGGGTTTTCCACAAATTGATATTAAATTTGATCTTCTGATAGTTATAATGAATTGCATAAAGGTTATAAATATGCTGAATACCCATATACACTTATAAACTAAGTACATAATTTAAATTGAAGTAAATATAATTGTAAATAACAATTATAAAATAACAAAAATATCAAATACAATAAACAAGCAACACAATTTAGAAACCCCAAAAGTCCATTAAAACTATTAGAAAATATGTAAGACATTGTTACAAAAATCGTCCGGTGTGTGTGTATGGTGAAAACAGTACAACGGGATAATGGAGAACGACTCTTTATTCTCGAATATTCCGGAAAACACAAAGCACAGGTAACAGGAATATCAGCACTTGCACAAATTAGCAATGCAACAGACAGGAATTCACTAATAATAACATGAACAGCACTTTTAATACCGCTGAGCTTACTAGATCGCAGTGCGAATAAAACTCCAAAAAGATTCCAAAGGCGTTCTCACTCCAAAGACGATCCCAGTCGATCAACACACGTTCAAAGTCCAAAGACGATTCAACACGTTTCAAGTCGATCAAACTCCCCTGTGATCCGAGCACAGTGCTATTTATAGTCTCCCGACAGGCTGTGACGTCACATGGAATCATCTGGAGAAATCCGCATCTCGGCCCCTAATAGAGATATGAAGAAAATTCTACCATTTTTGAGATCCTACATTTTGTCATCAAAGTCGCCAAGGACGGGGGTCAATGGCTCCATTCCTCCGGAATTCTCTTACATACCCTGCAGAACTCTCTTCCCAACCATAAGACTAACATTGCTGAGAAGCGACTTTCCATGTTCGTAACACTGCGCCCTTCTTTAAAGACTGACGTCCCGGCAGTCTCATTACATATAACTATGACCAGTTGCCCGGTATGAAGCTATCCGATTAATGCGAATGACCTCTGGCTTGGCGTTGGGCGACTTTTAAACTCTGTAGACAACATCGTTCAGTTTCTTGACAACAGTATAAGGTCCTTCCCAGTTCCGCTGCAATTTCGGGCTCAGACCCCTCCGTCGCTTCGGTTTATACATCCAGACTAGATCACCCTCCTTAAAATTGTGGTCTGTTGCTCCGGAGTCGTAACGAGTCTTCTTTCGTTCCCTGGGCAGTTTAATTCGCTCTTTGTTAGATGTCGATACGCTTTCGAAACGTGCCTCCAAATTATTCAAGTCGTCTTTCGACGAGGAAGGGGTATGACCTAATCGTCTAAAGAGAATGTCACAGGGGAATCTCTGCGTTCGATCATAAAGCTTCTCTGCTGAAGGCCATCCAGTCACTGACTTTCCTTGCTCTGTTTTGGGTCCTTTACGGACTCTGCTGGCTTAGCATTCCCTGCACCATTTTTCGACGTCGGCGCAAAGTTGGTCCCAATAAAATTGCTCGCGGGTTCTACGTAAAGTCTCCATGACTCCAAAATGTCCTCCATTTGCGTTGTCACGAGTTTCTCGCAGAACTTCTTGAATTCTGCTCTTCGGGAGAATTAGTTGAGATCGACATGAGCTTTCATCATCACTCTCCTACTTACGATAAAAGACACTATCCTTAAGATGTAAGGAATCCCAAAGAGCCCGGTATTGTTTTGTTGCAGGTCTCTTCGGAGCAATTTCTTGACGAAATGGTCGATCCGATGACTTTAGTTTCTTTTCCATTATTAGTCTAATATCTGGATCTTCCAGCTGTGCTTTCTGAATCTCACTTGCTTTCTGAATCTCACTTGAA
>BGPR01000177.1:513726-574579 GCA_013235015.1 Araneus ventricosus
TTAGTTTCTTTTCCATTATTAGTCTAATATCTGGATCTTCCAGCTGTGCTTTCTGAATCTCACTTGAAGACCAGGCATCTTCAGTCATCATTGTTAACGCTCTCACGGAAATATCCGATTCCATTCCGAACTTGCTGGCATTCTAATCATGTTTGCAGCTCTCTACACAGGGTCTTCGAAAGAGGGCATCTTCATTTCCGTGAGGGGTTCCCTTGTGATGCTGGGTAGACGTAATCTGTACGTGTCCTTTTTTATTGCACGTCCAACATGATCACGTTAGGGTTTCGTCGGGAAGCGTTATCACTCGGGCACTCTCTCTGCACGTGCTCCTTTTTATAGCACTTCCAGCAAGTTACGTTTGGGTTTCGTCGGGGAGTGTTATCACTTGGGTACTCTCTCTGTATATGTCCCTTTTTATAGCACCTCCAGCCATTCACGTTCGGATTCCGTCGAGGAACGGTTTTCTTCCCAGCCTCAAGTCTGTCCAATAATTTTTCCAACGCTCTCAACATGGATTGAAATTTATTATCTTTTTCCTAGTCAGTTTTATCCTCTATCTTTATTTACCTTGCATACATGGAGATCTTCGAAGCCGTTTTCGCAGCCTCATACTTCATGCTACATATATGACAGGACGGATTTCAAATCCGTTAAGTCCATTAACTTCGTGGAAAGTTGCGTGTCTTCGTCTCTGATTGCATCGACGAAGAACTGGACCGCTAAGCTCTCCTGAAAATCCAGACGGGACTTGGCGCAGGCCAGGCTCATGAGTCTCTCCACGTCCGCAGCTAACACCTGAAGGTTTTCTCCTGGCTTCTGCCGTCTTGTCTTCAATTCAGTCCTATAAAACTGAATAAGATGGCTGTATCCAAATCGGGATTCCAGAATTTTCTCGATGGTCATTAGACCGTCCTCCTAGGTTAGGTATTCCTCGAAGAACCTAAACCGCTGATCCTCGGAGAGAGTCCACAAGTTGACTGGCTTTCACACAATCCGTCCATCCGTTTTCAGAGCTCACAAAGTCGAACTGAGTCTTAAAAACAATCATGACTTTTTCCGTCGAATGTCAGGGGTTTAATTGTGGGTCGGGAATACATGAATTCTAGACTTGCCGGGAAATGGTTTGTTCTAATCTCAAGATCACTAAGCCTCTTCTCGAGGTCGCTGTTCTTTCCTTGAACTTTGTCTCTACTTCTACGATCTTCCCTTGAACTTAGTCTCTACTTCTTCGATACTCCCTCGAACTTTGTCTTCTACTTCTTCAATCTTCCCTTGAACCTCGCTCTTCACTTCCTCGACCCTCCTTTGAACTTTTCCCTCTACTTCATCAATCTTCCTCTGGATCTCGCTCTTTACTTCTTCCATCATTCCTTTCATTTCTTCTTCAGATCGCAGCTCTTCCTGTCCATTTTCCATTTCCTTTCCCAATCCGGTTTGTCCGGCTTCTATTTTCTTTTCCAATCCGGCCTTCATCTCTTCTTGTCCTTTTTAAAAATCGGCAAGCAAAGCAAGCAGTTCAGCGTTTTCAGCTATTTTCGTTTGGATCGTATTCACCATACACTGGCTATCCCACTTCTGATACCAGTGTTACAAAAATCGACCGGTGTGTGTGCACGGTGAAAACATTCCAACAAACAGGATAATATAGAACAACGCTTTATTTTCGAATATTCCGGAAAACACAAAGCACAGGAATAACAGCTCTTGCATAAATTAGCAATACAATAGACAGCAAATCACTAATAATAACATTAAAAGCACTCTCAATACCGCTCGGCGTCTATAAGCTTACTAGTTCGTACTGCGGATAAGACTCCAAAGAGATTCCAAAGGCGTTCTCACTCCAAAGACGATCCCAGTCAATCAACACACGTTCCAAGTCGATCAACACGCATTCAAAGTACAAAGACGATTCAACACGTTCCAGGTAGATCAAACTCTCAACTGTGATCTGAGCACTGCGCTATTTATAGTCTCTCCGACAGGCCGTGACGTCACATGGAATCATATGCAGAAATCCGGATCTCGGCCTCTAATAGAGATATGAAGAAAATTCTAGTATTTTTGAGATCCTACATTTTGTCGCCAAGCTCGAGGGTCAATGGATCCATTCCTTCGGAATTCCCATTCAAACCCCTGTAGAACTCTCTTCGCAACCATAAGACTAAACATTGCTGGGAAGCGACTTTCCAAGTTCGTAACCATATTCATTAAATTAATCACTGAACTATGAGAGGTTCACTGTATTTAGAGCGCGAAAAATGCCGCTGCATCTAAAACCCAATGACAGCAATAAATTAATAGAAGTAAAAATCTGAAATTAAAAAAAATATCATTTTTATTTCAATTTCTCTTTTATTAATTTAGCTAAACAATATTATTTTAATTCGATTGTAATTATGACGAACAAATTAAGAGGCATTTAGTGTTTGCAAATGATGCGTCGATTAAGTTTCCATTCCTAACAGGAATAGTAACTATAAATGTCTGAAAATCACTATTAGAATGGCAGAATTGTCATATTGGAGTTATGAAAAGTCGGAAATGATTCAGAGACAAAAGCAACGCATCTCGGTAAAAAAAAAAGATAAATAACAAAACATTTTCTTTCCGTTTACAAATCTATAATATAAAAGAGAAAATACATGTGTCTGTCTATCGGTTGGTCACAAGAACTCCTCCTTAACAGTGAACGATAGGACACATGGTAGAGCACATGACATTCTGGGCACATTTCTGAGGACATTTCTAGGTTATTTTCAACTGTCAGAATTAATTCATTCTTAACATATTTAATTAAATAACGAAAAATAAGCCGTTTTAAGCCTAATTTTCAGAAGTTTTTCGCAAATAACTTCTAAAATATTTATCGCATGAAAATTATTTTTACACCATCTTAAAACACAAAAAATTATCTTTTTTAATGATACTAATTCCATTGCGGTACAATGTTTTTTTTCTCTAATTGTAACTATCGCCTCAAAATTTATTTTAATACAATTTGTAATAATACTTTCTTTCCTCATAAAATTAAATGCAAGCCAGTTTACTGTTCAATTAAATCCTTCATTCTCGTGCATTTGCCACTGTTAAAATTAATATAAGAAAATATTATTTAGACATTTTTAACTCCAAGGCAGGCTTTTTAGTTCCGGTTTTATGTCTTCTAATTTGGTTGCACAGTAATCCAATGATGTTAGTTGATCAATCTCTCTATGTTTGATCTTTTAAAAAATTTTAATGATCCTTATGAATGTTTTAAGTCTTTCAAGGCTACTTAGTCCGGTTCCCATAGAAGGGAGGGGAACTAGGGAGAAAAAAAAGTGTTTTACTGGCCATCTGTCTTAAGAAGTCTTCCTAAACGGTGAATAGTATGGACATGAAATTTGCGCCATGCCATTCTGGGGCCCATTTGTAGATCAATTGCGCTTTTTTCAACTTTCAAAAAATTATTACTTCTTAAAATATTTAATTAAATAGCAAAAATTAAGCTGGTTTACAGCATTTTTTCTCAGGTTTTCGCCAATAAGTTCTGAAATGTATATTACACGAAGATGATTTATATACCATCTTACAGAGCAGAATTTTTTTTTTTACTGATCTGAATTTAAATGGCATACGTTCTTTCCTACCAGTTTTAATAAACACTTTTTGAAATAAATTTCAAACACAATTTGCAATAATGCTTTCTATTATTGTAATTAAATTCAAACCAATTTATTGTTTTATCAAGTCCTTCCTTCCGAGTTTTAGCCACTGTTAAAGTTATAATAAAAATATTGCTCTCTTTGGATTAATAATATAATAGCCCAGATCCTCCGGTAACGCTCTGACGTCACCAACAAGCCATAGCACTGCGAGACGTTAGACAGCATTATTTCACTGTTAGAGAACTTAAATTTTAGTAATTTTAAATTTAAAAGAGTAATTGCCGTTCTAATTTCAAATTTAATAGCTCTAAAATAGTGAAATAAAATTTTCTATCGATTTAAATAAAATTTATCTAGCTATGATCAATAGTTCCCGAGAAATTTTAAATTATATTAATCCTATATTTCAAATTAATTTTCGTTTTTTAATAGAAAATAGTAAATTACGTCAGTGGTATATAATGCGCTTGATATAGTTTGGACGCCAAATTGTATCTGAATGCAATCGTGGCGATGTTGTTTTCTTGCCAAGAATTAATTTATCCACCAGTGACGTGA
Organism: Araneus ventricosus; assembly: GCA_013235015.1. Classification (NCBI taxonomy): domain Eukaryota; kingdom Metazoa; phylum Arthropoda; class Arachnida; order Araneae; family Araneidae; genus Araneus; species Araneus ventricosus. The sequence continues at coordinate 517,935 of BGPR01000177.1, forward strand.
AACTACCATTCGTTCTCAACCGCCGCCAGTTCCCGTTAATTCCAGCTTACACGATGACTATCAACAAATCGCAGGAGCAAACTTTCGATCATGTTGGAATTTACCTCGATGAGCCTGTCTTTTCATATTGACAGCTCTATGTTGCACTTTCAAGGTCTAGGATTCCCAATCACGTTAAAATTTATACAAAGACATCTGAAGTACAAGGAAAATTATTAAACAACGAAAAATACTTCAGACGGAATGCTGTTTACCAAGAGGGTTTTTGAATAAAGAAATATTTAAATAATATGTAAATAAAAAAAAATATTTTCTGTCATAAAACATATGTTTATTTTATTTGTTTTCAATCAATGTTAAACATTTCTCTCGCATATATATCTATTTAAACACGTCAAGTCTGAAGGGAAATCTCTCGAATGAAGAGGCAATTTGCACCCGTCAAACCATGACGGGTGATTTTCTAGTATTAACAGAAAGGCAGGATTTTTATTTCCACTTTTATTTCGTAGCATGTACATCTTTCAATATGTTTGCACAGCAATTCAATGACGTTTGTTATTTACTATTCATATGCGGTGCTTCATTTACAAATAATTTTGACAACTTTCTAATGATTATGTAAAGTCATTGAAGGTTACGAAGGCAGAGGACCTAAGCAGAAAAAGAAGGAACACTATCTGGTGTTTTACGATCAGGCACACAGACACCAAAAAGAAGAAAATGGTACTTCGGATAATGGCAATAAAAACCATGATATGCAGGAGTTTCTGTTGTCGACATAATAATAATGGGCAAGGAAAAATGGAGTTCCAAGGATTGCTAGACTCTTGCCAGGTGGTTCAAAGTGTGGAGACAGAAGGAAGAAAGGAGTTTTTTTGGTATTCAACTACTTCGTGTTGGCCAAGAGATCAGACGACACAGGAGAGGACGGATGAAAATGAACGAAAGATGCTTCTTCGAAGCACTGTTTAATTAAGTTTAAATTGCTACAAGTTCAAAGACTTTTCATTACGAGCAACGCCGGGTATATCATTTAGTGTTTCAAATAGCTAAAAACTATATAATTCTGCATAGTGCGGAAAAGTTGTGCAATAGATCTGTTAATACCCTCTAAAAATTTCATCAGTTTCGTTTAATAATTAGCCGCGCCCCTTTGGTATTAAAAAAATGAAAAAAGACAAAAATATAATTTTTCCAAAAAATATATTTTGAAAATTAATTTCGAAATTAGTTCTGGCATACAGCGGAAATGTTACTCAATGGATCAGTTAAAACCCTCAAAAACTTTTATCAATTTCGCCCAATATTTAGATGCGTCTCTCTGACATTAAAAATTGAGAAAACGAAGAAAAATTGGGTTTTTAGAAAGAAATATAATTTGAAAAGTAATTTTGACATTAGTACTATAGATATAACGGAAATATTACGTAATGCATTAATTAGAACCCACCTAAAATTCAACCAATTTTACTCGATATTTATTCGCTGATTTAAAAATACGCATGCGCGCAAATAAAACCTATCCTATATGTATAAAAAAAACCTATCCTTAACATCAGAAGCGCATGTAGCATTAATAGAGGAACCAGGTAGCAAGTGCACAGGTCATATATCGTTAACTGCTGGTGAAAGTGCAAAAGAAATAGCCCAAGGTATTATCAAATTTACCAAAATATATAATATGAGTTTGCAGAACCTATCGGTTATCGGATGTGACGGAGAAAATGTTAACACGGGATGGAAAGGAGGAGTAATACGTTAGCTTGAGACATACATTGGAAGACCATTATACTGGAATATATCTATGTTACATACTAATGAGTTGCCACTAAGGCACCTTATTCTGGAAATGGAGGGTTGCACAAAGGGACCATATTCATATTCTGGACCTGTTGGATTTCTTCTAAAAGATTGTGAAAAAAATCCAGTTGTCAAATTTGATCAAATTGACTGTACTCTTCAGCATTTGGATCTGAAAGACACCAAAAAGCTAAGTACTGACCAACAAATGGTAGTTGCTCTTCTAGCGTGACTCATAATAGCCCAGGTAAACTCAGTTGTGCACGATGGCTGATCCCCGCAAACCGTTTGTTACGGTTATACATTGGCACTCCATGTCCATCACAAAATATTATAATTCTCGTGCAGCATGTAATGCTGGTTTATGCTCCAATGTGGTTTGAGATAAAAATGAAGTTGAATTGCCAGTATGGTGCCCAACATTTCTGCAAAATGATTTCCCTTGCAAGGCAGCTTCCAGATAATGTTAAGCAAATTATTTACAAAGTATTCTCAAAAGATGCATATTTTGCTCATTCCGAACACCTATTATTAACAATGCTACATGATTCTAGAAAACACATCCGGGAATTAGCAGTTAGGCGTATTCTCGGGGCTAGAGAAAGAAAGACGAAGAACTTGGGCGGTTTGCGTTTTTTCAAGCTTCCTAAACTCAATTTCGAACCAGCCGATTGTATTGATTTAATTGATTGGTCAAATTTTGTTGTAACAGAGCCACCTCTTACAATGCATATAAAGGACTTGAAAGAGATGTGCAAAGAACAGTTTCCAGTAATAACTTTCGAGGAATTTTCATGTCAAACGCAATCTGTTGAATGATGTGTTAAACTAATATCTGAAACTGCAATGAAAGTTTGTGGTGAAACTGCAAGAGATGAATAGATTCGTGCCAAACTTCAAACAAGGAAAGAACTTCCGACGTTTGACAACAAGGGACAATATTATTCTAACACCTAATATTCAATATGCATGAGTACATTTCAAATTTGTAGATTTTTGTTCTAATCTGTATTCTGTCTACACGTAATTCAAGAAAAAATATGCTATTATTAATTTCGTAAAAAAAGGAATAAAAAGTTAAATTACGTAATAATTATAGAATTATTATTATTTATAGTACTATTTAATTAATCAATTAACATGAATACCAATTTCGAAAAAAAAAATTTCATAGTACAATTTTTTAGAACATCCGAAATTTTTCATGTCAGAGGGACGCGGTTAAATATTGAGAGAAATTAATAAAATTTTTTGTGGGTTCTAACTGACCCCATTATGTAACATTTTCATTGCATGCCAGTAAAAATTTTGGAATTTTTTCAAATATATTTTTTCACAAAAAAACGATTTTTCTCTTTTTTTCTTCTGTCTTTCAATGTCAAAGGGGCGCGGCTAAATATTGAGCAATATTCAAGAAAATTTTTGTGAGTTTGAACTGGCCCATTACGCAACTTTTGCGTACTATGCCAAAATCGATTTCGAAAATAAAATTTTTTTTAGCATATTTCGGCCCACCCTAATTACCACTCTAAAAACGTTCAAAGCTGTCGGGTAATTATATGAAAAGGAAAGCAAAAAGCATCAAATTAATTCAAAATATTTTATTTGATTCTTTTTTTACAACTGTACATATAGATACAATCCAAAGATTCTTATATCATTCAGGTGCATTCTTCTTCGAGTATTTAGTATGGAGGCATCATCTCAGGAGGAGGTGGAGGAAAGAAGTGATGGTGCTCTTCTTTAATTCTGAAAGAAAAATTATCAGTTTAAGACCGCAAATGTTAAAGCAAGAATAATAATTGAATTTAAAAAGTGGTACAAACCGATATATAATACGGAACTTGGTTATGGATTTGAATTATTATTTCAAAGAGTTTCTCATATTTCCTATTATTGTAAGAAATTATTCTTAAAATGAGTTCGTCTTGAATTTTTTAGTGTATTCTTAAAGAATGCTTTTCCTGTATTCGGCAAATTTGTGTCCGTTAGTAACTGAATAAAAGAAAATGTTTTTGGATGACGCTTCACTGTCATAACAAACTTATTTTAAAAAAAACTTAAAAAATAGGAAACACGAACTCCAAAAAGTGATAAGCACAAAAATCACATATGTGTAGGAACGTACTTTAAATTTCGTAAAGATTGTGGTATCAAGTGTCAGGTGCAGGAACGCACAAATATTTGAGATAAAAAAAAGTTATCCAATAAATCAATTCCAATAAATTCAAGGAAAAGAACCGTTAATATTAGTTGTCGTGCATAACGAACAGAACAAACACGAACTATCAGTTGTCGTGCATAATCAATTACAAGTAATTGATTAGAAAACGAACGTTTATCTGAAAAATATGTTATTTGTGATTTTTTTTAAAAAAAAAAGAGATAAAACATTACTTTCTGTTTCGAAAATGAGTGTTTGAAGAGAAACATCGGTATGAAACATCTTGATTAAAAATTGTTCTTGTTTTAGTCGTTTTGAGGAATACTTGATTAAAAAAATCAGCTAGCAAATCTTAAAGTTTTATAAATAATAATTCCCTCTTGAAATAAAAAAACTCAACCGAAACAAAAATTAATCAAAATTAAGTCAAATCGAAACTAAAATAATTCACTCTGTGAAAATTAATCTCGCTAAATTGAACTAATCAAAACAATTTTTAGCTAAAATTACTCAATATTTCGCATTTTCTAATACCTTTCAATTCAGTGGTGAGCAACCAAGAAATCAAACGGCTACTATTTTCAATAAAATAACTTATAACCTTATTCACGTCAAGTTTGAAAAAATAGGTTGATCATTTCATTCATTATGAGAATAAAATATCCCAAAGACACTGTTTTTGGATATGTCTCTTTTTCTAAATGGAAAATTTTATATGAATTATGTACGAAGAAAAAAGTGTTCACATAAAAAAGAATCATACTATTTACGGCGAATTCTGAGTTTACTCGAGAAATTGTCTATCTCCTACTACTGTGGTGTGGAAGTTAAGAGAAGGGAGTGCCAGCTCAGGTGCTGCCTTTTTCATCTGGTCACCGTTCAAAATTATGAGGTCCGTCCTCAAATAGTCCCATTGTAGCTTCAAAACGAGACATTAACACCTTAACATACAATTACCTCTCTGACATGTGCATCGAATTACAGAATTTTTGCAATCCGTATTTAAGTCACCGTAACAATTAATTTTAAATACAAAAATCATCTCAATCATTTTCGCAAGTATCCTTTACCATCTTAAATAGATTGAAATAGTAAAAAGTATTCCAAATGGCGGTGGCATCTAATTAGGAGGTTAAATAAAATCGTATGGCACGGGGTCAATCTAATAAATAAAATTAATCTATATGAAGACGTTGGAAGAAGTTATCATACTTCATTAATTTGTGAACCTCATTCACGTTTAATGATGTGCAATGGTGTTTTCCTTGAATAACGATCTTTTGGTGTCACTAGAAAATCTGTGGGTTAAAAAAATATACATTTAATAATTTAGATTTAGATGTTTTAATAAGATTTTTAGAATTCTGTGTTGTCTGTGATGCTGACTTCATACATCTGTGACGTTGGCATCATATAGTATCTGTAGACAAAATTGGGTTGAAAGAAAGATTTGAATATATACATGTAAAAAAATATTTACTATCTCGTATACGAAGTATGCATGGCGGTTATTCTAATACCACTTGGTCTAGTTTATATCTACTCAAGTCCACGAGTCCTATAGAATATATGTATACTATAGGTTTATACTATAGTCAGATAAAGAATATGGCATCTCTTGTCCAAAGAGACCCTGAGTACCTTAGGTAGCTCTTGAGGTAGAAACATAACTTAAGCTCTTATGTGGGGTAGGTTTCATCTCTGGAGGATTTTCAGGAGAAACTATACCACATTTTTGGTTCGCTTGGAGGAAAAGCAGCCAGCTCGGCCGCTGCGAACAATTCGTTACTAGAACTCACTACCATTTTTTCGGTACTTTTCCGTCAGCCGGGCGCAAATGTCGCCAATTGGGAACCAAACGCGAGCCAAGTCGCCAAGAGAATGGTTGTAAGAAATTTCGCGGAATTCTACATTATTTGGCGATTTTTCGCTTGCTCCCGGCTATCGGAAAAGTACCATTTTTTCTAACAGTTTTTGAACAATACTGGTTCAGTACAGCAAGAGAATAGAACTCATAAGTCTTCTTCCTCATATTCATACTCCTATGAAGCACAGACAGAGAAAGTATTGTAATGGTGAACCAATTCGATCGCGAACTTATGTTTAACGATGACGTTTTGGACCTCCTTGAATCCGGAAAGGAACAATATTTTTCTAGTTAGTCTGTCTGTCCGTTCGTGTGTATGGAAGTGCGATAACTGAAAAGTTCAAAGAGCTAATTGGAAAGCACTATCTATAATATGTTTTTTAATCTTTTTTTAATTAATCTAATAATTACAATTTTATGCTTTCTTTAAGCGATTAGAAGGTTTGGAATATATCCTAGAATTTCTACAAATCAATTTTTATTTTTAACTCAATACCTTCGATAAACAATGAATCCCTCGAAATTACATATTTTGTACTGTATATAAAATGCAGGAAAATTAATTATATTTTCTTGACTCAAGCGACAATTTTATATAGTATCGAAACTTTTGTCATTTTGAATGTTAATTCAAATTTAACCCACCAAATGATTTTTTGAGCAAGAATTAAACTAACAAATCAAAATAATAAAAGGAATACTCACGGGAGTAATAAAGGAATGGGAAGAACAATTAGTTTCTTTCCTTGCAATATTTTGGAGACGAGCAGTGCTTTGATGAGTTTTTTCTTCAATAAACCTTCAACTTCGCTGAAAACAGTTACGCTCAGCAGCAGGGCAGAGAAAAGCAGAATGGTCAATATCGAGGACTGCTTCATTTTGCTGCAAGAGAACACACAGTGATAATCATTAAATTCCTGAATAAGTAACACGCTCATTGGAATTTATTTTAAATGTGCAAAACGTAATCGATTTTTAAGAGTTTTCTTGTTGCATAAAGTGTTTCATATGAATGATAATAGAATACAGATTGCACTTAAGTACTGCTTATAGTGTTTCAGATATTCGAATCATTTTATGTGACAATGGCGAGAAGGGATGGGTTACCTTAGCATGAGCTATCTTGTGAGAAACACGAAAAATTGTCTCGCGCAAGATTACAAATAATGAATAGACCAGCTTATGTGGGCACTGTGTATCTGGAGAACGCAGGTGTTCTCTGAGAAGTGAAAAGGGACAAACGGATATATGGAGATTGTAGGTGGAGAGAAGAAGTAATTGGTTCTTTCAGAGATATACGTATAAGTGGACGACGACGGAGTAAGGGATTCTTTGAGACAGAGACAAGAGGCAGACGCCGACAGTAATGTGTAGCCACGGTCGAAACAAAGATATCCAAATTGAATTTCGCTCTTTGAATTAGGGTTAAATTTCCCACTTCGGTTTTGCAATACTATAAGATTTTAGTGTTTAAAGTCCAATTTAGTATAGTCGAATGAAATTTCTTTTTGTGCATATGTATCGTAATAAAGATGAGAATTACAATCAAGAACTGTGCTTATACTCCAGTTTGATAATTGATCACCATGGACTGTGAGATTTTTTCATTAATCGAGAATAAAGATTGCTATTTTCCATTTTTCGTCGAGCTTTCCTCTCGAAAACAGCCGATCGAGACCATACTGTAATTGAAATTTAAACTTTTCCTCCCCCAAAAAAATTATAACTCATACTATTTTCCATTACTCTTACCATTAATCTATATATTTAAAATAATTGGTAAAAACCAAAGGACCAGTCCTCCACCTAGAACCATTAGACCGATTTCGGTAATTTTTAATTTTCTATGAAAACTTATGATCCCTAGATATGTCATCAACGATCGCCTGTCCTCCGCCACCCTTCATTTTCGAGAGAAATAGAAAAAAATACTACTTCACTGTACATTCTCTATGGGGAAAAATTGACAGAGTTCCCTAGCCGCCACCACTGTACCGATTTCGCCAATTTTTATTTTATATGAAAACTCAAAACCCCTAGACACATCATCAATGTTCGTCTCCCCACCCCGATCCTCCATTTTCGAGAGAAAGCTCAAAATCACTACTTCGCTGTACAATCTCTATGGGGCAAAGACTTGACTGAGTCTCCAGCCTCAACAACAGGGCCAATTTCACCAATTTTTTTCCCTCCACTTCGAAAGCATAGTTTACTACTCAGAATGCTCAACGTTCATTGTGTAAGTTTAAAATAGTATTTTTGATCTGTATGCGCTTCAATCAACACGGTGTCTCAATAATATTGTACAGTACCTATTGTAAGGATGGAAACTTTATTTAGAGCAATATCGTGTTGCATTTAAGGGTCTGAAAACTTTTATGCATAATTCGTGACAAAGTTGTGCAAAATATTAGAACTCAGATGGTTTTATTTTCGTTTTATAGCCTGTTTCACTAATCGATATACAATATTTAAAACTGAAGAAAGTAGTGGTTGAGAGCTGCGAAGCGTCAAGGCCAGAGCGAGGGCTGCTAGTATACTTTTTAAATATATTGCACATTAAACCAGCTGAAAATAAAAACGTTTCTGTATTTTCTTCTAAGCGTCCGCTTGGCAAGTACTCCCGCTGCTTGAAGTCTTTATCGTTTTTTGCTTGCTGCCCAGGCAATTTTGTGAACGGAATCAACTCTGTAACCAAAACGTCAAGCTGGGGCGTGATAATAACAGATTTTGAGTGTAGGTGTTTAAACAAAGGAATGTGGCCCAATTTTAAAAAGTTTTACTATCTTGCGGAGCCGTGGTAACATGATGGTACGGTCTCAATCTCGGAACGAGAGGGTTCCAGGTTCAAAACCCGATACCATCAACATCCGTCGTGCGTGTGGGACTGGTGCATGATAAATCTGGTGCCGAAGGCCAAACCTCCCCCTGCTGGAGTGGGGTGCTGGTTCAGGTGTCGTCCTGTTCATCTGATGACGATTCAAATTAATCAGACGGACCAAAATCCCCATATAACCCACATGTTGCTTCAAAACGGGAAATTAACGTGAATTAAATAAAAAAATTTACAATCTGATTTAAAATGTATCAATTTGACATTTTTAATATATGTTGTCTTTGAGACATGGATTAAATTTTGTTAGTTTTCAGAATACAGCTTTAGTAATTTAATTTCTGTCAAACTGAGGAAAATTTATCTTCAAAATTTTAAAATTAATAGAGCTGAAAAAGTTAAGCTGCATCAGTAAGAATGGTTTGAGGGCTGTGGTGGCCTGTCCGCAGTCTCGAAGTCGCTGGTTTGAGACACAGATCCATCCAAAGATACGTCTATAGTACTCTCAATTCGTCAGAATGAAATATTTTTCAGCTGATGTGGTAGAAGTCTGAGAGGGGTTGTCAGCTCAGAGGTCGTCCTCACCATCTGACCATGGTTCAAAATAGGCCTTGCTCCAAAATGCTAATATAAACTATCAATAAGAAAACTTTAGAATTCCATCTAGAAGTGCTCAGATCAATGTGACGCAAATTAATTAAATTCAATCATTAACTCATTAATACCTAGTGTCCCTTTATAGGGACACTTCTAACACTGCATCATTAACTCACAGCAATTATTTTGTCAACATAAATTTTATAAAATATTTTTAAGTATTCTTTTCTTTCTTATACGATCGATGGTAGCACAAATCAAGTGCTCGATTGATAATATAGCCGTTTTATTTTCAAGTTAAGGTCGGAAGTAATTTTTTTTGCAATATGAAGTAGAAAAGGGTAAGTTTTTAAAAATTATTTATCAATTAACTCATGCATTTAACAAATATATCAGTAAAAACAATTTCAAGAATATGTTTTCTCTTTGGCATAATTTTAGCTTTGATAGATTTTTTGGCATTAACAGGACTTTGTCTAAATAATGACGCTAGATTTAGGAAAGCATTAAAACATAAATTTTTCAGGTAGGATTTGTTTTAGTAATTTTCCAGTTGATTTCGCGGCATGTAGTATTAGTACACAAAATATTATTGAAAAGATGCGACTTGGGCACTAGTTGTAATAATTTTATTGGGAAATAAACTGACAGTTTCTATAGTGTTATTTATGGTATGCATTTATAAATATTTTTCATCCCTAGACTACTTGTACGTTTCTCATACTAGGTTACTTTTATCATTGGCCAGTTTTAAAATTATAAAATTCAGCAAGATCACGATTTTATGTTCTCTAATAGATCCTGATTTTTAATGAAAATTCTAGTATGGAAAGAGAAGCGCACTGTATATAAAATTAAAACTAAATCCCAGAATAATATTAATTTTATACAAAATTCAATCAAATAACAACTTAAGTCTGAAACTTGGTTCTCGATATACACGAGTGTCCAAAAATATGCCAAGTCACTCAATTTTTCAATTTATGTTTCAGAATCGAGATTATTACATAATAACTGCTTAGTTCTAGAGATATATCAATTTCGAGATAGATAGAGAGATATATCTACATCTAGAGATATGACTAATCAATACCTATCAATTCTCTTTTGTTTCGAAACAAATAGGTACAGCAGAAGGGTCAGTGGGATCAATACACGTGATGTCAGTCACATGACAAACGTAATTGCATTTTTCATCTAGTAGCTACCTGTTATGTTGTGCTGTGACATAACGTCATTCTAACATGATAATGTTTATAGCCTAGATGCTATCTGTAAATTGCGACATGCATGATGCAAAATCATTCAAAACATTGTACAGGGCAGTCCGTTGAACTGAGGGCTACTAAGTTTGACAATTAGTTAATTCTTGGGAAGTGAGTGCTTATTACGAAAGGGTTTTTCAAAATTTTAATTAGTTTTTTTAATTAAAAAATAAATAGAAAGGTTAAGGTTTTTCCTCAATAACTTCGGAGCTTGTTATTTCACAAAAGCCAATTTTACACCGCTTTCAAATTTAAAAAACTTAGCTTTTCAGTGATACCAATTTTATTTCGGTTCAATTTTTTCCTCTAATTTTCATAATTTTTTAATGTATTTTTAAATATATTTTACCTCAATACCTTTGACTGTTTTAATGAGATTTATACTCATGCCCGTTGTATTTAAGCTAGTACTAGATCCTAAAAAAACTTATTCCTAAATAGTTTATGTATGCAAATTTCTATGTAAATAAGCTAGTACAAATCATGGAAAAGTTTAAGATTTGCAATTAAAAATTTCATAAGAAATTTAAGTTAGAGTCGCGTTCCGTTTCACTTGTCATGGGGATATTTTGCGGCACACTTCGTCAGTCTGAATCGGCATCAGAAGACGGGGATGACACTTCAGTTTACACCCCACACCCAAACTTTCACACTACATCGTGAAGACGATTGATGTTAATGAATTTAACGTGCCCGCCACCTGCACACTCGACGAACCTTCGATGGATTTGAGTTTCGAACCCATGATTCTCCTCTCTCTTTGCCACCAGGCCGCCCCGATAGCTTAACACGCAATGTGCATTATGAAATAGGTCGAAGTCGCAAAATTTTAAGTTGAGGAAATGCAAAAGTTATTCACCAAAGAAGAAATACAAAAAATTTCTACAGAAATAATTTACACCGTACGGAGAAATACTAAAAGTTGTTTATGTTTGTAATTATAGACGAATGCTAGTATTTTGTTATTTATGAAGAAAATGAAAAGTCAAGAATCACAATTTCAGTTGATAACACTAATTCCCGGTGAGAAAGATTGACCCTAAAATGAAAAGTGATTCCTATCATCATCATTACTGTGGCTTTTTAAAATTAATTTTGAATTAAATAGCAATTTATTAATAAAGTTATTCACATACTTCATTTGAGACTTGCAAATGAAAGATTTTTGGTGGAGAAATATTGATTAAACCATTAATATTGTGAAAATTAATTAATTCTAATTAAAAATTGAATGAAGTTATGCAATTGGAAATATATATCTTAAAAAAGTTTGGAATTAGGAATTTTATTGGGAATATTTATTTAAGCACTTATTTAGAGATATAGTTGTTTTCGCAAAAGATTACAAAAAATCATAACGCCGCTTTTCTCAAGATAAAATTTTGAAATATAAAAAGTTTATTGTACAACGGATTTCACAGGGTTTAATTTTGCATTACAAATTTCACGCAATGAGTTACGGTTTTCCGGAATGTACCCGAAATCTATAGAATGATGGTTGATTTTGAATTGCATCGCCGCTGCTTCCAGTCATGTTAAAAATTAATTATTTTAGTTATTTTTCATGAATTTCTCGCATTTATTTATATAGATTTACGCAACTTTTGTTGAGAGACAAAAAATCATGCAGAGCAGGGTATTCAGAATTGCAAATTTAGAATTTGTAAGTTTCTATGAATTTGATCATTTATTCACCGTATACAAGGATCTGTTTTATTGTTTCTATAGGTAAAAAATATAACTGTATAAGTTGATTTCTTCCGAATAATTAACCTACAAATTTTTACAGCTCTATAGGTATTTTTTTAACCATCAAAATCAAGGAACTTCAAAATGATATACCATGTAGAATGATTCTTGAGAGGAAACATCCGAGCGCAAAGGATTAAAACTATCAAAATAGTCCTACGGGACTCTGAAAAACTGCTCTTGCATTTTATACAAACACTAGAAGTATCTTACCTGTTAAAATCCTTGGTATCCACCAACGTGTGTCTTTCCACTCGGCTATTCGCAATGCTTACCAACAGATGGAACAACGTATATATACCCTGACATCTCACCGATTTGTGTGTGCTATCTATCGCTCATTAAATACTTGGTAATTAACCTGAGCTTCTAATTTGAAGAAATATTTTAATGTGGCGCTGTTTTTCCTGTATTAAGGCACCTTTCCCGCTGTCATTCTCTTCGAGAAAAGGAAAATTTGTAGCACCTCAGAGATACATTCAATGACAGCGGGGGATGGATTCTTGGTTAACAAGTGGCTGGGGTGGAAAGTAGGTTGGTGAAGCGGACCTATTAATGCAACTGGGTCTTTGAAATCTGTGAGGAATTTTGAAACCTAGAGACTTATTGGGGAGTTAAAATTAGGGTTGGGTTATTATGAGGGTAATTATGTTGAGATGGTGAGCTATTTTTGAATTTTGTATTGTGAAAGAGAAAAAAAAATCTATTTCTTTCCTCTTATGATGTTTACTGGTGTTAAATATTGAATTCAAGTGACGCAATGTTTAAGTTAAGTCAATGGACTTTCCAAGTGAAATTTTCAGACTTGGAATCAAAAACTATTGCTTAAAATTTTCAATAATAATTGCTTTACATCTCTTATATTGTAATTGTCGGCAAACACAGAAAAAATCGTTGCTATTGATTTTAACCCATTGATTTAGATTGGGAGCAATGATCTTGGATTTTAAGAGAAAGTTTCTGTACATCCGATTAGTAGTAGGTATCTTTTTTTTTTATTTAAGGCACAATTCTAAGCTGGTTTTAGTAATTTTTCTTCTCAATTTATATTTAATGAAATTCCTATTAATAAAAATGGCCAGTATAAATATATCGTACTTAAGATATTGAGAATACCATATACACTTATTAAAAACTCATAATGTTAGTTCTAAAGATTTTTCCAAGTATTTAAACCAGTGAGTGTATCTTCTGAAGGTCTTTTATAGCAGTATGCTTTTACTGTGCATCAAAATGCATTTTTGTTGTTTCAGTTCTTGTATTTCAGTACCAAGACGTTCATACATATAGCTCCAGAGGTCTTGTTTGTTAAGTCCACGAACCGCATTTCAAAGTTAACTGAAGTTAAAGTTAGCCGAAATCAAATTAGAAAAAAATTTTCACTATGGCATTAAGAGAATTTGGAACGAACTAAAGTCATTTGATTATTTTCGAATTCCTGAAACTTTTATAGAAAAAATGCGAAACAAAGCTTATAAGTGAAATGTGATATTTAATTTCATTTTCAGTTTCACTTCAGAGCGAATGAAACTAAAAAACATCACTAACTTGTACACTACAGTGTGCCGATATCCTTTAAATGCATTGAAAATTTTCGAATTTATTGATCAGAAATTCATAAAACTTGCTTAGTTATTACAAAAATTTAAAACATTCCGTACGTTATAAAGATGGAATTTAACTGCTTTTGTTTGATATTTATAAGCATTTTTAGTCCAGAATTCTATTTTGTATTTGGGGATTCGGTATAATTACAATTTTTTACATCTGACCGAAAAAAATATAATTAAAAAAATAAATAAAATGTCATTTCAAGGAGCAAAAACCACTTCAAAACAAAAAACAGTGCTGAAGACCAGGCGAAATTGAGGCGAAATTCCATCAATATACAAGATATATGCAATATACGGAAAAAGTTTCATTTAAAAATTGGGTGCGCAAGGGATGTTTTAAAATAAGATTGATCGGTACAGTTTATGATGCTTTCGAAATGTAAAGAAGTGGCCAAGGCTTCACAATATAACATGGATGTTTAGAGCAGAAAATAAAGATACTAAAAAAAATTCCGATTATAATTAGATATTAAAATCAAGAAATAAAATTTCGGTAGATTTGTCATATTTCCGATGATCATTCACTGTTAGAAACGGGAATAGTGAATTTAAAAAGTAAAACAAGAAAAATATCTTAAAATATCAAATATATTTGTTGTAAAAAAGTTAAAGTCAGAAATTATATAATTTAGCTTAACTGATTTTAAAAAATTGTGTTCAGGGTCAATAAAAATTAATAATCTAATTTTCTTGCACAAATTCTGAATGAAAATATTTCAGTTTGATCTCTTTTAATTTGAATAGATATAGAAATCACATTATTGCAATTTAAAAGTAATTCTATGTAGTTTTAAACCGAATTTACGAATCAAAAGAAAGAATGGTAAATAACGAAATGAAAATAAAAAATATAAAAAAAGAGAAAAATCCTATTCATACCGTTTGGTATTGCCATATCATATCGTATATGTCGTGAAAATAAGAAAATTAACATTTATTAAATAAACCAATAATTAAATAAGAAATTTTTCACGTGCGTTATTCAAAACAAGACATAACTCGCTGTCTACTCTTCAAAGTCAAAAAGTTAATTAAAATCTTGGCTGATTTTTGGTGTTGTTCCGCTATATTCTTCGAAAATATTATCTCACAAAAATGGTTTTCACTCCATTTTAAAATTCAAAATATTATCTTTTTAATGGTTAAATTTCAAAAATTTAAATGGTAATTCTGTCATTTAAATTTCAAAAATTTTAACGACAGTGAAAATAATAAACTGAATATATATATCTACTGTGAACTCCGAAATAGAATTATAAGTGAAAAAAAAAATGTCTTCTTGATTCAGAAACTAATAAATCTACCACCTCTTTCTCTTTTGGTTCCCATCTTTGGTATAGCACATAGACATACGATACGACGTATCCTTAGTCTATGGTATAGCATAAATTCATAGCCTGTCCAATTATAGAAAATATTTTTAATCCTGATTACAGAAGATGCCGATATAAGAGTTATTTCAAGGAAACTGATGGTTTAGTTTAGTTTAGTCATATTAACTTCCCGTTTCAAAGCAACACGAAGGCTATCAAGGAAACTGATGGTTTAGTTTAGCTTAGTCATATCAACATCCCGTTTCAAAGCAAACACGAAAGATAACGAGGAAACTGATGGATAGTTTTCACTTTCATATTTGATATAAATATGCACGAATAAGAATAAAATAAATTGAAACAAACCTTTTTAATGCTAATATTACTTACAAGTTTGACAATAATACATGACAATAGTGAAAGAAAACGGTCTCAAATATTGAAAATAAGAGAATGTAAATTAACATCAAAATTATTTTAACAGCTGAGTTCGCTTTAGCATTGCATATATTACGTTTTTCTTAAGAGCGTTTCTTCTTTTTCTTGTTCTTTTCCGAATCTTCATTGCTTTTTTTGTTCAAATCATTAACGGCCTCATTAGCGTCCTTTTCTACTGAACGTTTTTTCTTTATATTAAAATTCAGCTCAAAGTTCAGTTCAGTTTGTTTAAGTTTCTTTTTTCCGGATGTTTTTGAAGTCTTCCCTGTTTCAATCCCTTTCTGGGTACTTTCGTCACATTTTGTCAATTGTTTTGTTTTAACACTATTTTTCTCTTTCATTTCAGAATTACTTGTGACAGTTTTTGCCGGTAGCTTTACAGAGTTAACATCTGACTTCAGTGGACAAAATTTAGGAGCAAAACGGCTCGTCTGATTAGATGGTTTAGCAAATAGAATTCTACTCTTAGGCCGAATTGGAACAAAATGTGGAGCATACTTCTTTTCTGACAAATCTTCAGCGGAAGACTGAAGAGTATTAGAATGCATCAAAATTTTCTTTAAAACGTTTTCGCTTTTGTTTTCATTAGTTTCTGAAAAGGAAGAACAATCTAAGTTTGTTTCAGAATGCTTTATATTTTTGTCATGTGAACTGTTCGGGAATTCTTGTGGTGTAACGAATGTCTGACTTTGTACAGATCTGTTGAACGTATCGGTATTATCTGATGCATTCTGATAAAATCCTTGTGCTTTATTGAATGGAGTTGAAACAATGGGCAAGTCTTGCCTATAGGGTGCATTCGTCTTCATAGCATACGTTGTTCCGGCTCTTGGCTTCATGTCCTACGTGGAAAATAAATTTTATTATTTCTATCTATTATGATATTCTATATAAGGAGGGTAATTTATCTCTTAACATTAATTTAATGACTACAATAGGACGTCTTAAATTACAGGTTCAGACCCCAAAGAGGTTTGGCCAAGAATTTTATAACTCTCCTTTCCGTCCGATTTCTCCAAATTATTAACCATCATCGAGATCTTTCATCGAAAATTTATCAAACTGTATTAAATGTATTTTAATTTGAAGCATTAATTAATGGTTCGTTTGTATGTTTTATTTTAATA
Source organism: Araneus ventricosus (assembly GCA_013235015.1). Classification (NCBI taxonomy): domain Eukaryota; kingdom Metazoa; phylum Arthropoda; class Arachnida; order Araneae; family Araneidae; genus Araneus; species Araneus ventricosus. Next base: position 534,704 of record BGPR01000177.1, read on the forward strand.
TGTGAATGTAGGAAAAAATTTCCTCTAAAGAGTGGCATGTCTGGAAAACGTTTAAAAATCCCTGTTCTGCGATAATTATTTTATAAATGAACTATAATTACAGACAGTGGCGGCTCATCCATTACGGCTACAGAGCTGCAACACCCCCTGAAATTATTTTAAAAGCTTGTATTTTCATTTTTATTCTTATTTGCCTACTTTTCCACTCTGAGAGTTCATTGATCAACGAAAATGGAAAAAAAGTAATAATTTTTTTTAAATTTAAAACCCACATCGGTCCAGCCTACCCGAAAGGGTGTAAGGCGTTTTTTTAGGCATTAGGTGTATTACATTTATTAACTGGTTTTGAGATTTTCAATTAAATTTCTTACTACTTCTTTAATTTCATAATTAATTATTTCATTTGGTCAATTTTGTAGTTTCATAGTTGGAAATCTAGTTGTGGCAATATGTGATGTCAGGATAAGTGGCGGTATTTATTAAAATGCTGATTTCTGGTAAGGATAGGTAGAGACACTGATTATTTAAAGCTTAATGAATAAGTATGGATATTTTATTGAAAGTTGTATTTATTGTTTTTAGTGCAATATAATAGTGCAATATATTGTTGTTTTACATATTTTTATCTTGATTTTTAGTCCTTTCCATATAGTTATGTTTTCTAGTTAGGGTTAGTGTATGATTTTTCTTCCTAAATTCTTTCATTTTAGGGTAAATTACCCTGTCTGTTTTTTCAACAACTATAGTAACAGGGATGGTTTACATATTTCTTTATTCAAAAAAAACTCTTGGTAAACAACATTACGTGTGAAGTATTTTTCGTTGTTTAACAATTTTATTATACAGTGGTACCTCGAGATACGAGTGCCCTGACATACGAGTTATTTGAGATACGAGCGCTGTCGAGCAGCGAAGTTTTGTTTTGAAATACGAGCGACATTTGAGATACGAGGAACGGCCAGCTGCGACGCTGCACACGGCCCACCCAGTTTACTGTGCCTCGTGCATTATCCCACGTATTCCCCCAGTGTGCTTGTTTACCTCGCTGTCGAAGCATCTTTGCTAAGTTTTTCTAGGGCTTTGCGCTTTTTGTGCATTTACATACTTTATCACATTTCTTTCTATAACCATGGGTCCGAAGAAAGTGAGTGGAAAGGTCGGTGCTCAGAAGAAGATGATATCTATTGAATTAAAGCGTGAATCATAGAAAAAAATGAGCAAGGTGTGCGAGTAGCTGACTTGGCGAGGCAGTACGGGCGTAGTACTTCAACGATATGCACTGTGCTTAAACAGAAGGAGTCGATAAAAGGTATAACGCCAGCTAAGGGCGTTACAATAATTTCTAAGCTCCGGAGCTCTCTCCATGAAAAGATGGAGAAACTCCTGATGGTTTGGGTGACGGAGAAGCAGCTTATAGGCGATACCTTAACACAGGGCATCATATGCGAGAAGGCAAGAGCGATTTACGGTGATTTGCTGAATCAGACCCCGCGCACTTCCACAGACGAGGCATCGGAAGACTCGTTTAAAGCCAGTCGAGGCTGGATTGATAACTTTAGAAAAAGGACCGGCATTCACTCCGTTGTCAGGCATGGTGAGGCAGCAAATTCGGATGTGAAGGCAGCTGAGGATTATCTCAAAACTTTTTCCGAACTGATAGAAGCCAATGGATACATCCCCCAGCAAGTCTTCAACTGTGACGAAACAGGGCTTACATTTATGTGACCAAAATACAAATACTTATGTATGTACACTTTATAAAACCATTTTTTTTTCTTGCTTTACATTCTCTTTTATTATATTTTTATACAATATTTGTCATTTATAAATACATTTTTCTTATTCAAAAACACGTAACAAAAACAATTAGGGGTAGCATTTTTAGGGCTGGAACGGATTAACATAATTTCAATTAATTTCAATGGGGAAAATTGCTTTGAGATACGAGCAAATTGACATACGAGCAAGGTTACGGAACGAATTAAACTCGTATCTCGAGCTATCACTGTAGTTCAATAACCATGGAATTCTCAGCTTGTCAAACATAACTTAAAATTTCAAAGGAATTCTTTTTCGAAATTCTAATCAAAACAAAGCATTTCTCTGTTTGTCAAACGTTGCCAAAAAACATTATCGAATTATATCATCGCTATTGCAATAAATAATCAGATGCATTGTGGCGCCCAAACTATATCACGCGCATGATATACCACTGACGTAATTTACAACTTTCTATTAAAAAACGGAAATTAAATTGAAATATATGATTAATATAATTTAAAATTTCTCGGGAACTATTGATTATAGCGAGATAAATTTTATATCAATCGATAGCAAATTTTAATTGACTATTTTAGAGCAATTAAATTTGAAATTAGAACGGCAATTACTCTTTTAAATTTAAAATTACTGAAATTTAGGTTCTCGAACAATGAAATAATGCTGTTTAACGTCTCGCAGTGCTATGGCGCGAGTTTTATTATTGGTGACGTCAGAGCGTTACTGAGAGATCTGGGCTATTATATTAGTAATTGTTGTTCTTCACCAATAAAAAAGAATGTTATAAATTGTAAATTTTATACACAATTTAATTTTTGAAAAATTATTAAAATGAGGGCAACGAATTGAACGGAAATGAAACTTGTGTCAAGAAAAGTTAATTTTTTTATCTTTTATGTGTAAAAAAACTTTTTGTGACATAATACATATTTTTCTAAAAATATCACGGAAAATGCCAAAATTTTGCTTAATTTCCAATTAACTGAAATTTTAATTAGATTTGGTACTTTTAAAAGTTGACGGTTGACTCTCTTCTTATATAAAACATATTTATAAAAATAAGCAAAAATTTGAGAAATAAAGGTAAATTAGTTCAAAGTCAAACCGTTTCCTAGCAACGGAGTAGCTATAAATTTGCGTTATTTCAAAATCGTCTACAAGTAATTAACAATTATTAAACTTTAAAAAATTAATAAAAATTGAAGGAAAATGTCACAGAAATAAAATTGGTATCATTGAAAAGGTAAAAGTGTGAACTTTAAGATGGTATGAAAATATTTCTTGTCCGACAATTTGCTCCGAAGTTACGGTGGGAAAACGGTTTAGGTTAATTTCTAATTAACTCACCGTTTAATTAAGTTTTGGACTTTGGAAAGTTTGTAAGTGTCTTACCTTTGTCTTGAATAATAAGTGTGCAAAATTTGGTTGGAAACAGTCCATTGGTTTAGGAGTAGATGTGGAACATATCCACATACATAGCCACAATGACTTTTATTTATATTAAGATTCGCTTCCTTTTGTTAGAAGGGCACTCTTCGTAAAAAGCTATGTAGATAATTTTCTAAAATATTATTCAGATGAAAATTTTTATAAGAAAATATCAATCATTATTAGTAGAATTAAGAAAAAATGAACGTGGTAGATCTTCATGACATGGAATGGTATTTTCGCAGCTTTCTCTGAGCGAAAAACTGAATATAAAATAATGCAGGTCGCGTTGTGCTAGATTTGAGCATTTTTCAAACGTCTTCAAGAAGAAGAACCCAATACCAGCGAAATTTTTGCAGCACTGTTCGTTTCCGAGCTGACGAGCCGCCATTGATTATAGAATAAGTTTCGTAATCGTTATTTTATTTTATTACGGCTTCTCATACTTACACAAATTCACTAAAACACCTACTATTGTCTAATCCAATGTCCTCAAAGATAATTTTTTAAACGTTTCTATGTGAAACGAGATTTTCCATGAAATGTTGTTAGAAACAAACATGATTTGAATAATTTTAAGAAAAGCGATTGGCCAAGAGAAATTTTTGTGGTATTTTTTGCCAGAAAATATATTTCCCCTAACCTATTCACACTGCTGAATATGAGAAAAATAATACATAAACTATACGCTCATATTTAAATAAAAGTAGTTAATTAGAGTTAACAAACCAATTTCAACATAATTTACACATACTTCTGTAATTTTTACTGAGGGATGTAGTTCAAGGCTTGTGAAAGATGCTCTTCCTTCGATTAGTCTACATCTTTCACCACAAACATTTCCTACTTTTTTGCAAAAGTCTTTGATGAAGAAGCATAGCGTAGTCTTGGGATCTACACGTGGTACCGTGGTCATCCTGCACGGTCTAACACAAAACTGTGGATATCTTGAAAGGTAAGGAAATAAAACTGAAAAATACGGGATAAAGCTCGCTTGAAACTTAAATAGCTGAAATTTTGTAAATATTTGTGATAGAAAGAAGTCATCAAATGGATTAGAAAGCTTGATGCCTCCGGTTTTGGTTTTGTCTCTAGAAATTTTATTTTTAAAAATTCAACTTTAAAATTACTTATTTTATAAAATCACTGTTTACCTATGGCTTAAAAGGAAAAAAAAGACTTCAAGTTTCTTTTTTCATATACTTGGATCTGCATTTCCCGTATGGAGCTTCTTTCACGTACTTAGTTCTAAACCCTCTCAGGCGGATAGAGGTGGACTTCAGTTTTGTCAACCAAGGAACACAGTTTGCTTTTTTTTTAGTGCAACCATAGGTTAGCAGTGATTCTGAAAAATATGCAATTTTCTATGAAAATTTCTAAAAATAAAATTTCCAAAGACATAAAACTCTCCCATCCATTTTTCACATTCTTTCTATCACATATATCAACAAAGGTATAACAGTATTACATTATACACGAACTTCATGGATACCTTGCAGGGGTGAAAGAAATTTACTTTTTCATTACTCTACAGGACTAAACTTTAGTTATATAAGGCTAGAATTTTATTAAAAGACAACTTTTATGGCTTATGAATTATAATTGAATTTTATAATGATTGAATTATGATTGCTGTTTTTTCAATTTGAGTTCCTAAATATAGGAGAAAGATGTGCTATATTTGATATTAATATATTATAATTTAACCATTTACTTCACAAAAATCGCTCGTTCAATAAATTGGTTGAATATGGAAAAGCAAATGTGTTAAAGAAACTATTCGACCTGTAGTTAAACTACAAACTGCATTTGTCTATGACAGCACTAATCCATAATCCATCCGTGTAAAACGGATTGCGGGAAATTATGTTCGTAGTTATTTTATGCAATAAAATCAATAATTTCTAAATCAGGGCGTCGTAAACGATGAGTCGCGGCCCCATGTGAGGTAGTATAGAATACTAATAGGGTTGCGAATCACCGTGCCTTCTTCTTTTCCGATTTTTCAATATCTATAAGCAAAAACAGTTGAGAAAATTATTTTGACTTCGATCATTTCATTAAAATCTGCAGAATAACTAATTTAAAGTTAATTTCTTTCAATTCCTCACTACTAAATCTTCATTGTATTATTATATTTTTACAAATTCGAGACAGTGACAGTAGCAACTCATCCATTGGGGTTTCAGATACAGCATCTTTTGCACTTACTTAAAATAATTATTGATTCTTTTTTAGTGATATTTCCTTGCTGAAATTTCTATATTTCTATGGAATTATTGATAATAATCATTTTTAATAACATCTTATAAATGAAATTTGGTTGTGCAAGCCTGTAGTCGTACCGAAAAATCTCAACTCACGTTGAAAGAGAGCTTGGAAATGTTTCTCGGTTGCAGATCAAGATTCTCGAAAAAAAAAAAAAATCGCTGTGTGCGCATGTCAAAATGACGTACAAATAAGGGAAATAAATAGTGTCATTGGGGCTGCAGAGCTAAACAGATCATTCTTAAATTCATTCAAATTCAGAAATTGTTTATCTTTCAGGGTATTATTTTCTGTTCGGTTTTTTCCCCTTTTCTTCTCTCTTTCCTATAAGTTTCTTCTCCCCCCTCCCCCTTTTGTTTGAAAACCGTTCTCACTGTCATGCCTTCTTCATTTTCTTGTTATGGATTATGCAGATAAAAATAACTTTGTTGACTGAGAACGCAGCAGATAAATCAAGCATTAAACCTACCCATTTAATACTGTTCAAAAGCAAAAAAATTTTAAATTTGTATTTTAATCAGAAAATTTTGAGTTGATAGAAGTTAAAAAAGCTAAAGCAATTTATTTAATATCCATTTCAGCAGTATCGTTTTGATACCCATTCAGTTGACGAACCGCCACTTGATCACAATCACTTTTTCAAATGAAAATCGGGTTGAGAAAAGCAAACAGAGAAAAGTTTAAGAACCCCTTCGAGGTCAAAAGTTTAAGAATCTCTCTTCGAAACAATATCATTTTATACATAGTTTTTCAATCATATATCATACTAAATGGTTCTAGATTATTAAAATAGAAGGAGAAAAAAAGAAAGAAATCGTCACATGATTTAAAATACAAAAAATAGCCATAACTTTCGATTAAGCATTGAGAGCATCCTATGATTTATAAAAATTTTTTCAAAGGATACGTGTAAGGAGTAGCATTTGGAATTCGAAATATCACATTAAAATACTTAATGCATTCTTCCGGAATATTTGGCAAGAGATAACCATACTGAAAAAAGCACATAAAAAGATATTAAATTAGTTAAAGTAGGTCGCATTGTTCTTAAATATATAGAGAGGAAAAGTCTAAAAATAAATGAAAAATTAAGAATTTTATGTATCTCTTTGGATACAAAAGATTTATGAAATAAATTATTATGCATTCTTGAAGGTTTAAGCATATTTCTTTGAAAAATAAAAGTATCTTAAAATATTTAGTTTTATATTTGAAAACTTCTTAGAAGGATTTTCATTTGTGTGGAAATTTTCAAAATTTCGAGTTTAGTAGCAACACTGTTTGCCTTCAGAGCTATGTAAAAGAAAATTGCTTACCATATCTTTCCAATGTTTTTGTATTTCAGAGTAATTTTTGAAGAATCCTGTAGTTTGAGGACTATTTGATACTGCAGTCACTATTCCTTGCTTCATGCTAAAGGTAAATGGGGAAGATTGCAAGTTTATGAAACAAAAACTATGAAACGAAATTCAAAAAATTGATCGAAATTTCCTTACTTAACATTCTTATTAGAAAATCTAAAATTTTTATATCATGGAAAACGAAATAAGGTATCAGGCTTTGTGTATATACGGAAAATTCCCTTACATGGCTTTTTACTACGTTTCTTGTTCAGTCATATTATATATGGCAGCTGAATAATCTACTAGGAATAAACTTACCAGGAATTAAAGCTTAGATAAAATATAAGGACCCTTCGTTTCTCAGCTTGAGATCCCCAACCAAATTTAGTCGGCGATAACTGACAGCTAAGATGAACATAAATATTATTCAGTTTTCACCAAACTATTATTATTTTTGTTTATTTCAGATATAAACTTTTTTATGAAATTCCTATTACTTTTGCATTTCGGTGGAGCTTATCAAACGTATCAAAGAATCGGAAAAGATATTTCAAACAAGATAAAAAAAAAGGAAATAAAATAATGCAAAGTAAAGAAGTATTCTGGACGCTGTTTGAAGTACCTATATACTTTTTTTTTTTGCTCCGAAAACCTTTCAATTTGACATATTATATCTTAAACTTTTCCCTCCCGTGACCCCTTTTATGATGAAAAAAAATAAACATTTGAGCGACCCCGATTACATCAAAAAATGTTTATCTTGATCCCAGAACCGGAGAAATAAATTAAAATTCACTAATTAATAATAAATTTAAACAATACTACAACAAAATTTGTTTAAATATACTTACTATTTCTACGCACTTCATAGAAGATGTCTCTCGTGTTTCAATAATTATTAAGAATAATTTTTTATGAAAAAAAAATATAACTGGGTAAAACATGGCAGTTTTCTTTCAAACGTATGCAAGAAGACGACATAAAATGTTCAGATTTTATATATCGTTAAATATATCTTAAATCAAGAGGGTTATAATAAAAATATTTGCTTATAAATACATGAAAGCACCGTTTATACGTCTTTCAATGGATTGATGTAACACGATGTATAAACTAAATATTTTAATAAACAAGTTTGATAATTACAAATCCAATGCTACTAATGCAAATTCATTTAAAAGTCATAATTTTAAAGATTATTTTCAAGATAGTATTAGCATATTACCACATAGTATGGAAAGAATAATTAAATTTTAAAATTTTATCCATCTATCATAAAAATGAGAAAATTCATACTTTTATTGCATATTTTGAGTACTAATTATACATTTCTTATTTTATACGATTTATGTGCATGGAGATAGGCCTTTATTTGGAAATGGCAGGGAGGAACAGAAAGTTTGCGTATTTCAGAGGGTGGGAAAACAACATATAACCGAAGCTTTGCGTTGTATAAACGAAGTACTTTATCTTTACAATAGTTACGACTGAATCGGGAAATAAAAGGTGCTTTACTGTATTACTGAGTCGGAAAGAAGAAGGCCTCTGAATCCCAGTTTGTTTCGTAGTCTTTATGCTTGAAGTGCTTTTTGTAGAGGCATATTTTAAATTAGCTCAAATAATCATAATAATAATATATGACAATTACATTTCCTATTTTTATTTTAATATGATTTATTACTTGTTAATACTTACTATTTCTACGTACTTCATAGAAGATATGTCTATCGTGTTTCAATAATTATTCAGAATAATTTTTTTATAAAAAACATATACCTGGGTAAAACATGGCAGTTTTCTTTCAAACGTTTGCAAGAAGACGACATAAATTGTTCAGATTTTATATATCGTTCAATCTGGAAAGTGAAACTCAAATTATTCTTCTTAATTTTACTTTGTAAGAATATCATTTATGACATGGCATGTAGAGATTTGTTACGCAGCTATGAGTTAAAAAAATCACAACAAGAAACGCATATAATGCATTAACAGAATTCAGCTTCAATACCTTCATCATGGGCAATTTTATACATGTGGGCTGAAGACAGAGGCTAATCTCTCGATGGGATACAAAAATGTCCATTTCTGAAAAAGAAAGATTCTTCTTTAACTATGAATTTCTGAGAAAACTCCCGTTTTGATAATGAAACAAATAAATTACTCATGCTATAGTAACTTCAGTGGATTTGAATATCCTTTAGCATGATTTATCAATTAAAGCAATAAAGAAAACAACAACAGCAAAAGATGCCAAGAAATATAATCTGGTTTGTCTCTATTATAAATTATTGATGCGGCAAACAATATTTCTTCTGTTTCCTACATTTAAATTAACTATGCGGATTCATGACACGCTAATATGTGAGGCATCGGGCTTCTTTAAAGCGAATAAAACTTTCGTGAAAATATACGAAAAAAATTCAAATTAGTTTGAACAAATTTATAATTATTATGTGCCAACATGCATTTGAGTGACTTTGAATATAGTACTGTTTGCTTGCCATATTATGCCACTTGAGGATAAATATGAAAATGTATCCTGTAAAATCTGATCTTTTCTCATCTGATCTGATCTCTAAAGATTGGGAGGTTCTGGTAAAATCGGAACTACTCAAAACATTGAACTAAATATGTTTCTCGCATTTATGCATAGAACAGCCTGTTTCTAAAGCATAATTACTAAGCGTTCATAGAGTTCATTTGTTGAATTCTGCCGTGTTTTCCATTTGAAAAGGACATGTGACTGTAATTACACATTTCAGTTCCATAAAAAAAGCAGAATCTTTCCTGTTATGTTTTATAATATTTTATTATAATAGGTTGAAATGTTAATTAAATCAATCAGAAAACAACTGGTGAAAATTAGAGATGGAAGCTATCAAGGCAGTACAACCATAGGAACTCAGAAATTCAGAAAGCAAGTGCGTAATATACAATAATGTATGAACCCAAGTATGACGTTTTATACTCTGTATAGTTTCTTCTTCTTCCTTCTTTCCTCACAAAGGATACAAAACCACATTCCCTTAGCTTTTGCTCTTTAGTAACCAACATTTGATGGCTTTAGTGTCCTTTTATTGTTTTTTCCTTGCTTTTGTTCTGTTCCAATTTATGAGGACTTCAATTGCTTTCTGGGCTATTCCTCTAGTTTAAAATAATAGTCTCAGTGATTTAAACAGTCCAATTTTTAGACAACAAAAAAAAGAGATTCTCCTAACCTTATCTTTAAACTATTTTAATAAAATTATTATAGAAAATTGTAGCCAAACAAATTTTCTGTTTGAAGATATGATGACATATTTTGCTACTTAATTTAAAACAGTGTAAGGACTGTTAGACTTTTGTTAAAATTTTTAATTGATGATATCTGTATGTAAACACTCGTTCTCTAACTGAAGTTTTTTCTAAAAAACGATTTCATAAATCACCTTTACATCATTACAACATAAGTTGCCTATTTTACGTCTCAAATATTTAATAGAATGAGGTTATGATACCGGTACAATCTAGACAACGGTCCAAATTTGGCAATTTGCCCCCATATTCACTGTTTGACAAAAATTAATTCCATATTCGGGAATCTAAGATTGTTTTCAAATGAGCATTTTTTTTATTTTAAGTATTTTTTTTTTGAAAATATATTTTCTATGTTTGTGATGTCGATTGGTTCTATTTTCAATGACAGTTCGACAAAGAATGGGAAACTCTTTAATCTTTAATAAATAATGAAATATCTGTAAGTCCACAGTTAATAATAAATAATTTGAATATAACACAGATCTTAACGATAATTCTAATCATAGCTGTAACATAAAGGCACAAAGAAAAGTCTCATTCGACTTTACAAAATTGACACTTAAGCGATGAAACTTGACAAAGTCATAGATCCAGTGGTAAGGAATAAACCCTTATAACGGAGCGAAATGCAACTTCACTCCCTTTATCACTAACTATATCAATCATCTAACTATCTTTTTATCATTAACTGTCTCAGTATTTGTCTTTCATCTCTGCCTGAGAGACTCAGCTTTCTTTTTCAAGTCGCCCGCAATTTACACCATCTATATATATAAAACGCTAATGTACGTGGTATAGAAAAGAAGTTAATTTCTCTTTTGCCGATGACAACGATTCTTTTGTTTACGAAATAAAACATGTAGCCATGTTAGGCATAATTTCATAAGTATAGCCTGATACTATATTCGATCTGGTGTAAGACAACTTTTTCTCGAAAAGAATGAGATAAAACGCAGAGTTCACAAAATTTCTTACAATATAATGAAACTTTGGATGAAATTATTCTAAAGGGATCATTTAGAAATGAAGCAGATGGGCTTAGGTGATCCATAGAACGTTCAGATAAACATCAAAATAGTTTAAGTCAACGAAGAGGAAATAATGTTAAATTCACAAATTGGGATGAACATTATGGAGCTTATTATTGTCAAAATCGTATATTGAGTACTTTTCCGTTATACACACACCACTTGTCATCTTTTTTTTTTTTATCTTGGCGAATTTTCTTGGAGCGCTGAATCGCCACCTTAGCTCAACTTCTTTCTTGGCAATAGTTGACGCAAACTGTATTTTTGGCTAGCTGAAGCGGTAAGAGCCGGAATGCGCCAATTTGTCCGAAAATGCAAGGTGTGCAAATAACGCGGCGCAGATGGTCTGCGCGGGATCAGCTAGTTTTCGTTATTCCTTATCGCACCTGAAAGAAAAACTTGTGTTCTTCAGCGTCACAATGTAGGTTTGTCCCCGTAAACGTGTCTATTCAGTTGCTATGGATTATTCACAGCCATTTCCAACAATATAATGCACGTTAAGATAATCTACCACCTCTGGCTCTGTGGAGCAGCTTGGTTGGTGATATGAATGCCTCAAACACTAGCGGTTTTAAAAACTGAAAAAGTATGGTGATCTTACTGTTATTTTAACTATAAATCTAAATACGTATTTCATAAGGTAGTATTTCAAATCATACTTACTGACGGCATTCAAGGGACTCACAGATATCAGGAAATCAGGACCTAAATTACAGTGCTTTCATGTTTTATCAAATTTTAACAGTAATAAGATGAATTCAAAATAATGGTAATAACATAGTTAAGACTTTCTTACCTTGTACAAGAATGTTTTCCACAATGTTCCATGAAGGAGCCAATTTTGCTGTACATGTATATTGAAGACACTCTTGCAATATAGCTGTTGTAGTTTCTTCTACTGCTACTATTTCTAAACTCATTTTTTCTAAATTTCCCCTGAATTCAGGACAGTGAATTTTGGCTTTCTGTAAAAGAAATACTAAAAATATTATTCTTTTGCCTTCTAACTTTAACAATTTTTTTAAAAATTATGTGTTCATAAATTAAAATGGGAATTTTTACAAAATTGTTTAAATTTAATTTTCTCCTTGGGCCTGAAACTATTTTACATCAATTCTTTGTGAACGCGTGTCATATCAACCCTATTCATTTAAGTATCACGACGTTATTTATCATATATTAATTTTCCATTAGAATTTTACGAAGCAATCATTTTTACACAATGTATTTAAATGAGTGGAGAAAAAAATATTCAAGTTTCTAAAAAGAAGCAATTGAAAGCAATTTTGCTTTAATTCATTTATTCCGTATTATCAGATTAAAATAAAAAAAAACACTTGAAGCACTACTAAAAGCAAATACTTTCTGAATCTGTCAACATTTCCGATGTTCAATAAATTATTATTTCTAGTAAATTCGTGTGAAGCAATTGCATATTGAACCTCCCCTACCCCAAACAAAAAAAGAAAATGATCTAGTCTTTAATTATTTAAACCAAGTAAATATCCAAACATATAAATAAAAATAGAAATTTTGAGAAACTTCGAAAAGTCAAAGAGAAATTAATAAAAGCCAATATCTTAATATAAATAAAAGTCATTGTGGGTATGTGGGTGGGTATGTATGTGGCTATGTTCCACATCTCCTCCTAAACCAATGGACGGTTTTCAACCAAATTTTGTACACTTATTATTTAAGAGAAGGGGAAGACACTTATGAACTTTTCCAAGTCCCAAAGTTAATTAAACAGTCAGTTAATTAGAAAATAACCGAAATCGTTTTTCCGCCGTAACTTCGGAGCAAACTGTCCGACAAAAAATATTTTTATACCATCTTAAAGTTCAAATTTTTACCTTTTCAATGATACTAATTTTATTTCTCTGACATTTTCCCTTCGATTGTTATTAATTTTTAAAAGTTCCAAAACTTTAAAATGCGTGCAGACGATTTTGAAATAACGAATATTTATAGCTACTCCGTTGCTAGGCAACGGTTAGACTTTGAACTAATTCACCTTTATTTCCAGCTTGGCGCTTGATACAGTTGCCAAATAGATTTGGCGATTGCTTAAATCGGAAGGTTACCGGAAAACGGTCAATGAATCCAAAATAAACAAACCAGGATCGTCCATTGACGTATATGATATGGTTGTCAGAGTTTTTATAATAGGAAGGTATATTTTGTCTTATGTATTCTTTTAAACAGTAGAAGCAGATGACATATAGCATGGTGGATGATATATTCCAAAGAGCAGATGATACCATTGAGTACAATGATGTAATTTACAGTAACAGAGAATTAAATTAGTCGTCCAATTATGTATTATCAACCGTCAGAACTTTTGACTTCCCCTTTCTATATAAAACGAAACATTTACATTCGTAAATTTAAAAAAAGTAGCAATTCAAATTCTTCGCGCACGAAGTCGCGGGTAACAGCTAATATCTAGTAAAAAAATACTGAATACAAATCACACTGCATGCAACACAATCTAAATATCACGCATCATTATGATTTTAACTTTTTGCCCATTAATGAAATATGTTGAGCAAATAAATATTTCATTTGGGTTTCCAACACGTCTCACTACAGTTATGTTAAGTTGGTCCGTAGTGAAAATTTTTGGTTTAGCTTAAATTTTGAAACAAACAATGTGTTTTAACTCAAAGTTAGTATGCTATCATTGAAGTCGGTAAAAAATCCTATACAATGATATCCTATTCATCGCTGTAGGTATTTTATTAGTTGCGAGAAGGGAGGTTCACAACAGAAATAATATATAGGATTGCTTTAAAAACTAGTGCATCATGTATACATTAGCATCTTTCTAGGTTAATTATCAATTCATACAAGCTGTTCTAAAATGTGAACCCTGATATTAGAATTGATTTTAATTTTTTATTGCACTTAATTTGATTTTCTTTTGCAGTTTTTCTTGCCGTACGTTAGTAATATGCAGGCTCGCCACTAGGATTGCTGCTGCTATTTAATCGGAGAACATGGTTTCTACACAAGAAAAGGCACAGCCGAGTTGAGTAACTAGTCGTGTTGAAAAGAAATCACCTCCATCGGTGCAGTGGAAATTAGTAATTCGTTATGGAAAAAAAGAGTCATCAGATGTGAAGTTGATAGAATTTTGGCAGCAAAAGTTTATAGAGGCAGGTACAGTCAAAAAGAGCAAAAGTGATGGTCGACCATCGATATTTGAAAAGACTACTGAAAGCATTCATGTAACCTTCAAAGCTTCAGCAACGAAATCTATTGTATCTGGAACTAAACGTCAACTCTAGGTACTGGAAAGCACTGGGAATTGCGAAAACAGTTGAAATTGAAGGCGTACAAGAAGGAGACTGCTCAGAAATTGAAATTATACGAACTGCGATGCACGCAGTGGTGTAGTTGCGAAATAAGCAGTGCCGGAATGCGCTAAAAGCAGTACCTAAACGCTTTAACCTGGGCGACAAAAATACACGCTGTTTTAAGGACGTTTTCACATTTTTTTGTTATTTATTTCTCATTAAAAAAAAGCAGTACCGGAACGGCGTTTCGGCTCCACTACACCCCTGAGGGCACGAGAACAGTTTGTTATATTAAACTTAATGAACTTCAGAGAATCTGCAAAATAAGATGCTTGTCAATATATTTGTAATAAAATTGTAAGCAGCAGAAATCATGGTAAGTTTTTTGGACTCTCTATTTGATGCGTTGTGTCTAGTTCAGATTTACTTATTTTCCTAAGGCTTCAACTTTTATAGGATTAATCAGATAATTATATTCACCGTACTTTTAACATTATCTAATTTTTACTGCAGCGAGTGGAATACCTACTCCATGTCTCGATTACAAAAGGTTTACATTTAGAATCAAAATTTAATAATAACAAACTCACTTTCGTTTTTAATCTTCGATAATAATTTCTACTCTTTTTGATTAAATTAAATTTGTTCATCCTGGACTGACTGCACATGTAGATAAAGTGTATTCATGAAAACGACGACAACAATATGTAGGGGTTTAAACAGAAGTTCGGGAACTGAAAATTTCTCAATTTCCGTAAATATATTTTGCTGTTAAGATATGTGGCATTACAATTTACAACATAATATCTTGAATTGTTTAAATAATGAAGAGCTGCACCTGCAGAAATATTTATCAGACAGATACTTACAGGAATAACAGCCTTTATGGGAAGAATCGCATCCTTCGATGGGCATGATACCACATTTCCTTCTGCTAAAATCAATTCCCTGGAATTATGAAAATTATTAACAATTGATTATTTTATTGAAGCCGAAAAATAAAACTAATAAAAGTTTTTTAAAAAAAAGATGCTAGTAAAAATTTTCATTCACAAATTTCTGAAAATAAAGGCAAGAGTTCTTATGATAAGTAAATTTTACTAGAACTCCTCACTTAAGGATCAAATTCCCCTTTCTTGATTTAGTTGCAGGCAAATTCTAAGGTTAATAGAGATAAATAAACAAAATCTAAGTATTTTGGCCCTCTAATAAAACGATCTTTTAATTTTTATTGATAATTAGGATTATTTAAAAAAGTATCAAATAAAAAAAATCGGAATGTTCTCCTCTCGACTTTCTCATATGCCTTTCCATAAAACTGTGTTCAAAAAAGCTTGCGTCTATGTACTATGCACCCAAATATTCTCGACTGACACCAATAAACATTCTCTAAAATAAGGTGACCAACCATCCTACTTGAGGAAGGACAGTCCTCCTTTTGTAAATTTTGTCCTCCCTCTAGAAGTGTCTTCCTTTTTGATATTTGAAATTAGAAATCTAAATATATATATTTAAATTATGAAAAATTAATACAATTTGAAAATAAACACGATGAAATTGATAAAAGTTGGTTAAAATATTCAGCTGTTTCAAAAATGAAGATATTCCATGCGAAAATTTATTTATTCTTGTTCAATTTTCGTTGCACTTCCCTGGAACTTATGCAGCAGTTGAAAGGGTATTTTCACTTTCTAATGATTTTTGGACATGTGAGAAATTGAGATTGAATATTGACACTCTAGCTGCAACTCTTGTCGTAAAATTCGATATGATGGATTGTTATTCATAAGATATTTCCAATGCATTGTTAGAAGATGATACATTGACAAAAATAGTCATTTTATAGAAAAAAGTATTCATTTAAATAACAATTAATAGGCATGTAAGCATAATTACAATTTAAAATGGCATAAATGTTTTTATTATGCATTTATCATATTATAGTGTATTCTGTGTTATTGTTGAAATGAACAAAATGTTTCTTTTATTTACGATCTTTTTTTCTTCAAATTATTTGTGTCCTTCTTTTCATTGTAAAAAAGCTTGGTCAGGGGCCGTTCAAATATTACATAAGCATGTTTTTGGTATTTTTTGACCCCCCCCCTCCCCCCTTGTCAGCAAAAATAAGCAAATCGCAAACCCCCCTCTTATAATTACGTAAGCATACTGCAACCCCCCCCCGTTCTTTTTTTTTTTTTTACAAAACGTATAACAGTAATAATCTAATTTTAAAAATTTTAGGACTTAATTCAAATAAAATACTCTAACTCGCGGCTTAAAATGGAAAAAAAATGTAAGTTTAATTTACTTACAATTTCAAGTTTAAGCTTACAAAAATCAAGTTTAATTTTCTTTTGCCAAATTTAACTTTTTTTTCAAATTTAATTTTTTTTTAAATTAAATTATTTGTGCAAGTTACAAGAGATTTTCGGAAATAAAGTGATTTTAATGTCTTACTTAAGCATCACTCATACTCCCCCTCCCCCCTTGTCAGCAAAAATAAGCAAACCCCCTCCCCCCCCCTTGGGTGCTTACGTAATATTTGAACGGCCCCTCACCTTATATAAAGGCATCCATAATTATCTGTTTCCAAAGAAAATAGTCATTGCTCTCCCCCGAAAAAAATTTGATGTAGGTCGGTAATGACCTCAGAACCGTTACTCAAGAAAAATTATGTTTACGCCATCTTAAAATTCACAAGAAAGCTGTGTCTTTAGTGAAGCCGATTTGGTTGCCGTGCTATTTATTTGATAGTTGTTAGAAATGTCAGTTTATTTACTGTCACGCAGTGGCCTAGTGGTAAGGGAAAGTGGCCCCCGGGTCATAATATCATCACTGGCTTAGCTTGTGTGAACGGCGTCCGGTGTATAACATTTTTTCACCCTCTCATCGTATTTGGCTTTAAAAAATGCGTTAACGTTAAAAGTGCATGAATGTTTTAACAACATGACCAGTGGCGTAGCAAGGGTAAGTGTAGCGCCCGAGGAATAATATCTCATCATCATATTTTACTTTAAAAACTGGCATAAACGCAGTAATATTTTAACTCCATGGCGCCCCCTAAAACTAGCGTCCGGGGAATCTATACCCCCTTGCCCCCCGGCCGCTTCGCCACTGCTGTCGTGGTAATTTCTAAAAGAATAAACGTTTTTTATATTTTCACTAGATAAAGTGTCAATAAATACACGATTAAAAATGCATAAATATCCCCTACAACATGAGTGGTAACGCGTAGAAAGATCTAAAAATGTGGCTGTTTTCTTGTGTAGTACAGTGAATAAAATCGAGAATGTGTTCAGGAAAAGCACTTCTTTTTTTCAGATTTGGACGAAATTTTTCGTAAGAATTACATGCTAAATTTTATCTACTCAGGTCTTTGCGTTTTTAAGTGATCCTTCTCACACAAACACAATGAGAAACAGACAGGCATAATTCCAAATTTATTTATTTTTGAAGGGATACTAATATTTATATTATGCACATGAGAAACTATATGAACAAACTGAAATAAAGAAAAGGGGAAATAAGGAAATAATGGAAAAAAGAATGATTTAATGGAAAGCAAGTTTTTCAGATTAAATCTGAGTTTGAAACAAACAAGAAAAAATTGCTAGAATTTCTCCTGCATAAATTTAGATATAATATAAACTATCCGTATTTTTAAAAAAATGAATCTACGCCATTTGAAAACTTTCTTTGCTGCATTTTAAAACTTAATGTAAAGTTTTAAAAGAGAATAAAAAAGTAATCAATTAAGCAAATCATTTTTTGTATCATATCCATATGTAATGAAAATTATCTGTTCATTTTATTTAAGTTTTGAAAAGTAACAGCTAATAAAAGTAATCGTCTTCTCTTTCATGAAGTACATATGTTCCAATAAAAAGTTTAGAAAAAAATGCTGTAATTAAATTTCTAGAACAGCAGCAACTCATAGTATTTCAATTCGGTAAGGAATATTTTCGAAGTTCCAGAAATTTCTTTGATATGATTTTTTATTTACAAAAGCTATCAGGTACAACTTGATTTTTCATCAATAATTATGATTAAGAAGAATGAATACGTACCTGCATTTCAATACTTTAGCATGAAATAGACTTCTTTGGCTACATTCATTGTCGGGATGAATATCTATGTATAAAGTTAATAAGTTATTTAAATCAGGCGTTTTTAAGAAAAATAAAAACGTTTTCAATAATTCCGGCATTTCCTGTTAATAAACACAAGTTTAAAACAACACTAATATTTGAATATGAATGATTTTACACTGTTGCAAAGAACACAAAATCTGCAAACGAAAATAAAATTTCTTTCATAAGCAAAGAATAAAATATTTCAATTAATTGTTCTTTGATTGGTTTTTTTTCAGACGATAATTAAAATTTATTGAAATGATGACAAAGAACTTATTTCTGAATGTTTATTAAAAATTAGGAAAAAACTTACGTTATCATAACCACAGACTATCTTAATATAAATAAAAGTCATTGTGGGTATGTTTATATGTATGTTTCTATATATGTTCCACATCTCCTTCTAAACCACGGCACTGATTTCAACCAAACTTTGCACACTTATTAATTAAGACAAGGGGAAGATTACTGTCAACTTCTCAAAGTACAAAAGTTAATTAAACAGTCAGTTAACTAAAAAGTAACCGAAACCGTTTTTCCGCTGTAAGTTCAAAGCAAATTATCCCCCGAAAATTATTTTTATGCCATCTTAAAGTTCAAAATTTTACCTTTTTGATGATATCAATTTTATATCTGTGACATTTTTCCTTCAATTTTTATTAATTTTTTAAAATTTAATAAAAAGTTGACACGCAGACGATTTTAAAACAAATCAAATTTAATTATACGCGAATTGATACTAATGAGTTGCTAGGCAACGGTGTAATTGTAATTACTTGGACATTATTTTTTCTGTCTATTTTTTTTCAAATATCGTTTGGTAATGTTTTCATTGTTTCTTAAAACAATTCTAAAGCTTATTTAATTAGATTAAAAAATCACTGCAGTTCATATCACCTGTCATTTTTACCTGCGTTTCCTAAGAAATAATAAATCCTTATTCCTTAATTATATATTAAATGTGAAAGTGTGTCTGTCTGTCTGTTTGTTACGCTTTCACGACCAAACTACACGTGGAATAACTTATTTTTAATGTGAAACATCACGTGATCATAAAGAAAACCGCGATTATGTGATCTTTTTGAGAAAATAAACAAATAATTTATTTATGGAATAATAACTGAAATTACTCAACTCGACGCTTGATTTTCATTTTTAGAGTTTGCAGTCTATTTAATTTTAGTTATTTATATTTGTATCTTTTCCATATCAGATTTTATTCAAGAAGCTGTCGATAGATTGACGCTGGGATAGAAATCTGTTGATAGATATGATATAGCTGCAAGAATTTTTAGATTAAAATTTAGAAACTAATGTTAATTATAACTAAAGGAAAATATGCGAAGATATATTTTGTTTTATGTATTCTTTTGAATGGTAGAAGTGGATGACATATAGCATGATGGATGATATATTCCACAGATTGTAAGGGCCTGATGTACAATGAGTACAATGATGTAATTTACAGTAACGGAGAATATATGAGGAATAGAGAATGGTTGTAGAATTGGTAATTTTGGCACTGGCTAATGAAAGTTTAGGTCAGATAAATTTTTAAAAAACATGTCACAAATGGAGGGAGGTATTACAGAATATCTATCTGTAGATACGCTAATGGGCAATAACAAGTAACATCATATCCTATAGAATTCTTCAACTCCTTAGAATTGTCAGGGGCACCTTCCGACAAGCTGAGATTAAAAGTCGGAGTGCTAGTACTATTGATACGTAACCTCGATGTACCGAGACTGCGCACGGTTGCAAATTGCACACCTAAGTCCAAACGTCGTGAGAGTGTTTAAAAACGAGAAGGTGTTTTAATTTCACGCATTCCGATAATACCGAAGGATTTACCATCCCAGTTCAAATAGTAACATTTCCCTTTAAAATTAACATTTGCCAGGCTCAGGATCAGACACTCAAAGGGACAGGCATACATTTGGAAAAACCATATTTTTCCCATGGGCAACTATATGTGGCGTCTTCACGTGTGTCCAGACCACAAAACTTCTACATCCGTGCAAAAAACGTGAAACAAAAAACCGTAGTATACAAAAGTGTGTTAGTATAGATAAACAAATTACCTAACTATAACAGCATACACTCCTGTTAGTCGTCCAGTTATGTATTATCAACTGTCAAAACTTTTAATTTCCCCTTTCAACATGTAACGAAACATTTACATTCGTGAATTTAAAAAATTTAATTCAAATTCTTCGCGCACGAAGTCGCGGGTAACAGCTAGTATTTATATAAAGATTGGAAAATTAATTAAACATTTTTTTTTATTTGAGATCAAACATATAATTACCCAAAAGTTTCCATAGTAGAGGTAACATGAATAAATTTATTACAGTTAATTTTGATTTTATTTTTATGGTAGTTGAAGTCATATTAGACTGTTATAAATTCACTTAAAACTTCTGCCTGGATTACAACAAGTATTTTTAATGCTTTTGAATCGATTTTGTTCAAAATATTTCATAGCACAATAACTCGTTACGTTTCTTTGCCTCTTCATGTTACATTTTTTTTGTCAAACAACCGATTCCATCCTGCATGGTCTATTGGACTGAAGTTGGGTGGCAGTGTCTGTTTATTCTGTTTGTCTGTTCGTGTGTGAATGATTCACAAACACACCGTGTGTGTGTTGATGACTTACAAACACAACGAGGTAGGTAAATGAAATTTGGGATGTAGTTTTGACACAATTGTAGGTATGTTTCAAATTTTGGACCCAATAAATCAAATGGAAGAAATGCAAAATGCATGTTCATTTCTCTTTACTTCACAACAAATCTAAACTTGCTATATTGTGGAAGTAAGTATATGAGAAAATCAAGGAGAGAACACTGTTTGTTACTTTTGAATCTCATCTTAAATATTAATGTTTATATAGTTGTAAATTTGTTGCTAGAAATAGTCCTTCTTGAGGGAGTAAAATTAAGCGTACATTTTTTTCATCTGGTGAACAGAGCATTATATCCCAGATAGCACGTACGTTTCCAGCAAGTTTGATTTTGACTTGATATTAGCTTGTCATGGCAAATTTTCCGCGTCAAAATTAAAGCAAAACTGTGGCAAACTAACAATGCAGAATCGCCACCCTCGCTTGCAAAACGAGTTTGCCACAAGTTCACCGTGACAAGTAGCGCCACCCCTCCTTTGCAATGCAAGCTTGCTGTGAGTTTGCAAAACAAGCTTCCTGCAAAGATAGCACGATAAAGAGATAATTATCTTTGTCTCTGTTTTAAAAAAAACATCCGATTTTTAATAGCATCTCCTAGACCATTCTTCTTTTTATTAATTCAATAAATCAATGATAATTTGTGAAAAAACTAACTTTTTTATAAAAAAATTTTGAAACATTTTCCATCTTCTTACTAAATATAAAATTCGCACTTTAGAGAAAACTATATCCCCTTTTTTCTTAATGTTGAAATTTTAACGTTTATAAGCAAAATTAAACCTAAAAAACAGTCAATATTTGTTGAAATAAATAATAACTTACATTTTGTCCCATTTTAAAAGTAATTACTTTTGAACTCTAATTTCATAATTTATTCTACTAGCAAAACGTAGTTATTGGCCAAAATCGCTCTCTCTTTGACTTCAAATCATATTCTTAACTCAAAAAATTAATGAAATAAAAAAAACAGTTTAAAATAAATCGTATACGAATCGAATCGAACGCTGTATTAGCGAAATCTATCTTCTTTCCTCAGAGTTTACTGGCCGAGTGGTTAGGGCTTCAGCTGAGGAACCGGTAGGTCGCGGGTTCTAATCCGGGTTGTATTCGTACTCTGTTTTTGCTATAGCTTGCAATGAGTTTGTCATAACAAGCTTGCTGCAAGTTCGTCGCGTGGTTCGAAGTGAACTTCTTGAATGAGACTTCGAAGCTTGCGTTAACTTGCTGCAAGCTTGTTTCACACTTGCACTCTTGTCGTGCCAATCTTGCTGCCAGCTTGCAGATTTGCAGTGCAAGTTTGTTGCAAACTAAAATTGCTATCTGGGATTATGCATGTGCGTCATTTCTTGTTCATAACCATTGGAAATAGTCTTCCCTCGGATTCATCATATTCTTTTACAAAACAGCTTCATTTGTGTTAAGTTTCATCGTATAGTGAGGAGCATCGAGTAAGCATTTTGGATCTCTTCTCGTTGACCAATTGAGTCCAAACAGTGCTGGCCCGAGGGGATATGAAACGATGTGAACGCACAAGACCCCGATACACACGCAATATTGTGATCACAATATTTTCTTAACCCTGTCAATACTAATCTTTTAAAAAATTACATTGATTTGAATATATTTATATGTTCTGTATGTCTCGAAAGTGTTCAAATTAATTTATTTGAGCCGTATATAAAATTTTGTTACTTTTCTGAAAATTATATAGACCTTATCAATTACCGTTGTATCTGCAGATAGATCTTTCTCAAGATTAAAATTAATAAAAATTTACTTGAGATCTTGCATTAGTCAAGAACGATTTACTTTCCTAGGTATTCTATCTATGGAATTAACCGAAAAACTGAATTATGATAATTCGATCAATGAATTTGCTAAAACATGGAAATGAAAAAAAAAAGAAAAATCGCATATTGCAATCTTATTTTAGTAAGTCGCAAACCAGATTGTATTTTAAAAATTTATGAATGGGAAGGTAGTTTATTCATATTTGAGAGCTTTTAGAGTAGCTTTTATGGCGCCATCTGTTGTCAGCATATAGAACTAAAAACTAAAACCTTGCAAAATTATATTAAAAAGAAATGAAATTAAAATTAAAAAAAAATACTCTGCATATATTTTATACAAATGACTGAATCACAACTTTTTGACAGTAGTATTCATCACTGGTATTTGTGATTTTTTGATATTGCGTAGAAAATAACAGTTCGTCAAATATTCGTCATCCCTAGTTGCAAGATCACGTCCGGATGATTCATTTTTGCAGCCGAATACGCGAAATTTAAAGAAAAAAAATCTTCGTAAACTGCAGAGATTACATTATGTTTTCATTCTTGAAATACCTATTAAATAGTGCTTTTAGTTGCTTTAGCTCTGCTGGAATTTATAATCTTGGTACAGCATTCTATATATTGTGATTAAAAACTTTTACAGCGCTATTCTCGTACCCCAGTTGGGTTGGGAGCGTTTCGCCTTTCGACCGTGGGGCGTAACGGCTTTTTCTCGACCGAAAGAAAGGGTCTGATTCTCGTATCTCGGTCGTTTCGCACATCTCGCTTTACGATAGGAAGTGACGTATTTCTGCTGCGCGCGCAGCAAATCAAGCGATCGTCATACGATATTTTTGTTTTATGGTTTCAGATTCAGTTCGAGTTTTGAATCGCCAAAAGAACCATGGCGAAGCGTACATTTGCTTCCCAATTCGGAATTATGTTGGACTATTTTGAAAAATATCCACAAATTTTAAGAGTGAAAGTTGATCCCAACTTTTCCAAAGACACCATGAATAAGAGATGGGAAGATTTAACTTTCAACTGACCAAGGAAAAATTAATTTAAAAAAAAGGGAAAAGATATTTTAATCATTCTTGTTTTAAATCCGACAGAACCGTTGCAGTTATAAGCTGAAAAAAATTGAAAATAATAGTGTTATTAGAACTTTGGATGCAGCAAATTTAAAAAAATAATAATAAAATTCAGATGGCAAAACTTACTATTTTTTAAAAATTTTTCAAAATTCAGTAAATTACGTTAGATGTTCAAAACAAAATTCATTAGAACGAAAATTGTTTGTTCTATCCGATGGTGCATGGATTGTTTTTCAACGATCATTAGGAAAGATACTACAGCCGTAAACGTGCCAAAAATGACTCAAACCAACACAAAATATTAAATAAAAAAATTCTAGATTAAATTTTAAAATTCCGGGTTCGATATGCATTCAGTCACCATTACGACTACCTGCGTGCCAAATTTCATGGCTGTAAGTGCGATAGATTCGTCTGGACATCGCAGACACGCACACAAACATTGCTTTTTATAAGTATAGACTCTCCAAATATCGGTAGATGTTGATTACGATTACGCAATATCACATGAGGGAGAATTGGAGGTACGTGTCTTGCGCAATAGCCCTTGCGATCTTCTAAAAGATAATTAGTTTTGATATTCAATCTGGGATTTGTTTATGATCACTTAAAAAAGTTTTATTATGCTTTCTGAGTAGAGTATTTTTCAATTTCGTCGATTATTTTTATATGTTTATATTTTTACAATCTATATATTTATGGTAAAAATTCGGCTACAGATCATATTTTTTTTAAATCATCAGTGTTAAATTAAAATCTTCATAATATATTACGTAAATACAATGTTATGGAAGATATCGAAGTATTCTTAAAAATTATATTTAATGCACATTTCAAAATGACAAAAACAAATTATTTGGCCGAAAAAATCTTTAAAAAAAAGGCTGCAATCTCCCCCCCCCCTCACACTCAACTATCCGGAATTTTCAGGTATCCGGAAATCGGAGTTTCCGAGCATTCCGGTCAGTTAAACTTTTACTGTATTTTCAATCTGATTGGTTCATTTTTCTCAAACATGTGACTTGTCAAAAAATTAAATGCATGATCATGTATTGTATACCCACAACTGTTAAAGTTTTTTTGTTAAGGAATAAGTATTTGCAGTTTTTCATCATCAAGCTCTCAGAATTAAATGATTAATCTAAAACTGATTACCCTTAGGGTTTATGAGGTAAGCTTTCTTTTTATTCTGATCAGTGGCGGATTTTAACAATATGAGACCCGAGGCGCAAAATTATTTTGAGGCCCCCTCCTAAAAAAATTCTATTGATGATACAAATGTGTAACTTAAAATAACTTACTTATGCTTTTAATTCTAGGTATATGTTTATCTTCGTCATTCAGTTTGAAGCTAATTCTTGTATTGTTATTTATCTGATTTCTAACATTTATTTTCTCTCATTTTTACAAAGAATATACACTATGTGATGAAAAGTATCCGGACACTTTCGGATTTTCACATTTTTTATAATTCCTCCGGAAAGGCTAAACCGACTGTCCTTGAACTTCTTCTATGTAAAGAATAGACTTTAATTCACATTTCACAGTGAAGATTCGGTCACGAGGACAATTAGGGGGGCAACGAAAAAGGGGATGAAGACGAAAATGGTGTTTGACCCATCCTGTTTCACAGAAAGCTGACAACGCGATGTAACTTTCATGAATGGTTATGTTTGATGTGCGTAATATTTACATGCATTTTCGTAAACATAGCACAAATATTCGGAAAGATATAAAAGTTTTCTTTAAAAAATTCCGAATATTCCCGCTTGTTTTCTGCTTATAACATGCAGAGTTTCCCATCAAATTTTACGAAAATTACAGAAAAAGTGACAATATGTTAGAGAAGCATTGCGTAAAAATTTGGAATAAATACTTTTAATATCAGAGAAAATATGAGCATTTGTAGCAAATAAATTTTTACTGCGCATGTGCGAAATATAGCGTAATTTTTCTTTCACAGCTTCAAAGCCAGATATGTAGAACAACTTATATGAAAATTCCAGTCGAATACCATTAAGATTTAGAAAGATATTGGCAGTGGAGTGAACAGAATTTCTGATTCTTTCTAAGAGAAGCAAAATGATGAGCGTTTATCCACAAACTAATATTTATTAAACTTGAATCTTCAGATAAAAATCGTCGAACTGCAATTTAAATTATGAATTTTATTTATAAGTATTCCTGGGTATTCAGCACATTCAATCTTTGTAAAATTCTATAAAATTATTCGAAAATTCAAGTTTAAAAAATATTAGTTTGTGGATACAACCTCATCATTTTGTTTCTTTTAGAAAGAAGCAGAAAGTCTGTTGACTGTAATGCCGATATCTTCTAAATCTTAATGGTATTCGACTGGAATTTTTATATAAGTTGCCCTACATATCTGCCTTTGAACCTCTGAAAGAAACATATATATCTCGCACATGCGCAGTAAAAAATTATTTACTACAAATACTTATATTTTCTTTAATATTCAAATTATTTATCCCAAAATTTTACGCAATGCTTCTCTTACATATTGTCACTTTTTCTTTAAGTTTTGTATAATCTGGTGGAAAAACTCTGCATTTTATAAGCAAAATACAGGCGGGAAAATTTGGGATTTTTTAAGAAAACCATTATATTTTCCAGAATATTTGTGCTGTGTTTACGAAAATGCATGTAAACATTATGCACAAACATAACCATTGATGAAAGTTACATCGCGTCATTAGCTTTCTGTGAAACAGGATATGTCAAACTCCATTTTCGCCTTCATCCCTTATCCCTTTTGTGCCCCCCCCCTGCTCTCGTGACAGAATCTTTACTGTAAAATGTAAGTTAGAGTCTATTCTTTACATGGTAGAAGTTACAGAGCAGTCGGTTTAGCCTTGCGGTTCCGGAGAAATTCTAAAAAATATGAATATCCTAAAATGTCCGGATACTTTTGAACAGATAGTGCACTTTAGCCTTGTTAAAGTCTATATGCTATGTCATTTTTCATAACATTATATGTATACTATATCAAATAGATAAAGAAATTAAAGTTCCTTTGCTTCTCTTTATCTTTTTCAATTTACTCCAAACAGAGATATTTTTCGATTGATAATATAAAATAATTGAATAGTAATGATTTCTTTCGGTTTTTGCATCTATCTAGATGAGTTGGACATAACAGTGCCCAAGCATTCAAATTTTATATTAAATAGGAAAAACATTTCAAAATTGTTTTTTATAAATATTTTTTTCGTTACTTACGTTTAATAAAGGAAACTTATTCAGTTAAAAAGGAGAAATGAGCTCATAAATCACCAACTTATATTTATAAACTATTATGAATTTTACCATAAACTGAGAACAATTTTACATTTCTTCTATTTCTTACATTTCTCTTATCAACTCTGTCGTAAAGGACAGAATGGTATATTCTAATAACAATACAGGCAGAAAAGGAGGGAAATAATAAAAGTATCCTCCCGAAATTTTTTTTAAACAGCACTTTGAAATGAATTAAGATAATTTTTTTAAAAATTTTATCTAGTTTAAGCTCTATAAAGTAAATCATTAAAACCATTTTCATTGTTCCTTTCTTCTAAAAAGTTCTCTTGTTAAAAAAATGAAAATGTGAATCGTAAAATAAAGCAATGACTTTCAAATCTCCTGAAAGGATTTTCCTAGAACTTCGATCATGTAAAGAAGAGGCTTCAACTCTTAGTTTACAGGGAAGATTCGGTCACGACGGCATTTAGAGGACTGACTAGAAATTGATGAAGAAGAAAAAAATCTGGGCTACCCCGTTCCACAGAAAGCTGATAATTTTTCAATATTTACAAATTTCATCAATGGTTTAGTTTAATAAGTACATTGCTTACATGCATTTTCGTAAAAGTAACAAGTATATTTTGGAAGTTATAAAGGTTTTCTTAAAAAATCTTAAATTTTCCAGCAGGTTTTTTTGCTTATAACATGCAGAGTTTTCCATCAAATAATACAAAGCTTACAGAATACTTGAAAATGTGTTACAGAAGTGTTCCATTAAATTTGAAGTTCATACTATGAATATTAGAGTAAATATGATTATTTGCATTAAATAAATTTTACTGCGCATGTGCAGGACATAGCGTAAATTTTCTTTCAAAACTTCAAAGCCAGATACATAGGGCAATTTATAAGAAAATTCCAGTTGAATACCATTCAAATTCAGAAAGATATCTGCATTGCAGTGGTGTGAATTTTACTTGCACTCTAAGAGAGGCTACATTATGAAGGTTTTACCACAAATGATTCTTAAAAAAAAATTGAATCTTCCAATAGTTATCGACGAACCGCAATCTAAGTAATGTATTTAATTTATTTATTAAGTGTCTTATGTCCCCCAATGTTTCGTTTGGCTGTTTTCGTTACCTCATTAATTTTTTGAAGCAAAGAGGGAGAAACTTTTCAGTGAGGAGAGGATTATACTAGAAACAAGACTGCAACATCGTAAGTTCGCCGTCGGCTTAGCACAGCGATGTTTCTAGCATAGATTTTGAGGCCCCCCTATCGTCTCGAGGCACGAGGCGGCCGCCTCTAACGCCTGTGCGGAAATCCGCCACTGATTCTGATTTCATATCAAAATTAATTATTTTTAAGATTAAATGGGTGGTGGTCAAAACTGGTATTTTAAATTTACTATATGTGCCAGTTTTGGCCATTCAGGTGGTCAAAAGTGGAACACTAGATGTTTCAGTTTTGGCCACATAACTTCATTATTGTGTTTTTAGCCATTACATAAATTTAAGAATTAATAAATAATAAATTCCAGAATTAATTTAATTCTGGATGAAATAAAATCAACTAATTTAGTTTTGTTTCTAAAATAAAAGCAACTAATTTAATTTTTTTTCTGAAATAAAAGTAACTTATTTAGTTTTATTTCTAAAATAAAAGTAACTGATTAAGTTTTTTTCATTTTACACAGTAATGGTTCCAATTTAAAAAGAAATCCCTTTTCGGCAAGCTTGAAAGCAAAGGTAGATTGCTTTACGCTAATGTTACAAAAGTAATGAAATATTGCACATTGATCAATACAGACATAGCCAATGAGTTTGTTGTTTTTACACATTGCAATATTTACGCTGTGATTCTGTTTTCATGACATTTCATTTCTTACTATATCAAGGTTTTATCATTCTACTCAAAAGGTTATGCTAGATTTATTGGTCAGTGTATTGATCAAAATTGTTTTTATATCTCAACACATAATCATGCAACAGGTAGGAATCGTATAGAAATAAACATCCCAGCAGTGCAAATATCCCCCAGATAACATTAAGCCAGCCTATCTGAAACAGTAGAAAAAAATTGACACGAATGAAGAACGACTCTAGATTTAAAAATTAGTTTGTTTAATCTAGGTTACCTTATAATTGTGCGAACATTACTTTGTCATATGCAAAAAACACATGACATGAAACATTTAAACATTACTAGAATGAGCTCATTTAGAGAACTCCCTGGTTACATAGATAATAGTCACTAAATTCTTAACACATAAGAGAATAAAAATTATTAAACATTGTGAGAACATTGGAACATCGCTTTTCAGCTCATAACTTCTAAGCAATTGTAGCTGTTAAAAACTTTTAGCATAAAAGTTGTTCGTTATGATTAGGTGATAATTTGCCTAATTGAAAGTTTCTTTCTATCTTCAATCGTAACAGAGTAATGGGGAAATTATAAATTGGGGGGAGGATTGAGTATCGCTTTTCAGCTCATAACTTCTAATCAATTTTAGCTGACAACAACTTTTAATATAAAAGTTGTTCGTTATGATAAGGTGATAATTCGCCTAATTGAATTTTTTTTCTATCGTTAGTCGTAACAGAGCTATGGGGAAATGATAAAATGGGGGAGGGGATTGAAAATGGCATTTTGGCTCATAACTTCTAAAAAATTGGAGCTATCAAAAAAGTTTCAATACAAAAGTTGTTTATTATGAAAAGGCAATAATTCTCCTATTCTGAGTTTTCATTCTATCTTCAATCGTTAAGAAATTATGGGAAAATGAAATTTTCAGTCCCCCACCATTTCCACCCCCTTTTAGCTAGTTAGCCCATCTACAAACTCGGCCGATATTTTCACCAACCTTAAGACATATGCCTCACCGGTTAAAATCTAATCAAAATTTCTCTAGTTATCGTGTTCGCAAGATAATATGGACAAAAGCGTTATAGTATATACGTCTCTACCACTAATAATAAGGAAAAGAACATTTCGCCCTCTATTCTCATAAGGATTAGAGATGCAAGGATGAAAGCTGGTGGAAGAGACTGTAAATGATGAGAGCTTTCCAACAAGGGGTAACATGCATATGTTAAATCGTACTTTAAGTTAGGGGGAGGGGAGGTGGAGGGTGGGAAAATCACTTTTCAGCTCATAACGCCTAAGGAATTGCAGCTATCGAAAACGTTTAAAATAAAAAATTGTTCGTTATGATAAGGTAATAATTCGCCTAATTTGAATTTTCTTTCTATTTACAATTGTAAAAGAATTATGGGAAAATGAAAATTGACACCCCCCACCATTTCCACCCCCTTTGAGTTGGATAGCCCATCTACGAACTCGACCGATATTTTCACTATCCGTACAACATATCCCATGCTGGTTAAATTTAAATCAAAATTACTCTAGTTATCGTGTTCACAAGATAACATGGGACAAAGCGTTATATATATATATATATATAATATGCTCGGAAACTCCGATTTCCGGATACTTGAAGAGTCCGGATAGTTGAGTGTGACGGGAAAAATGTGGGGGGGGTGACGGCTTTTTAAGTATTCTTTCGGCCAAACAATTTGTTTTTGTCATTTTGAATGAAAGCCATTATATTTCTGGGAAATGCCTTGTTTATCAGACAAGGGTTGTCGTCAGCAAATGCCTGAAAATAGTGACTTGTATTATCTTCAGGCATTTGCTGACGACCTGGCCCTTGTCACTTTTGGTCGAACTAGGAAAATTTTAGAAACTAACACTAACAATGCATTAGACTTGATTTCTCAGGAATTAAATATTCTAAATTTAGACATCTCTATCGACAAGTGTCAGGCGTTGGTTTTCGGATCAATTAGTTCTCGCTCATTGTCTAAGCAAAATACTTATGTTTTTAATAGCAACTCAAGTTTTAAATGAAATGGCAGATCAGTCAAAATTACTAAAACCCTAAAATATTTGGGCTTAATTTTTGATAATATACTATCTTGGAATCCTCATATTTTTGGTTTGTATAGGAAAGCTTACAATTTGTGTTCAAATTTTAATGGATTAATTGCCTCAAATTGGCGTGTGTCTCCCTTTCTATTAAAATTTTGGTACTTGACAGTAGTTGAAAAGGCACTTCTTTACGGTGCTGCTGTGTGGGGTGGTGCCTTGACTCAATCCAGATTGCTAAATTACACTCTATTCAAAGAATGTTTTTATTGAAATTGTCTCGAGCATATAAAACTACTCCAACAAATTCTTTAAATATTTTTTTAGGTATTCCCCCACTTCATTTGGTTACCAAATCACTATTTATTAGGTTTAATATTTGGAAACTTAGATCGGATAAATTTAGGGAACTGATCCATCCTATTTCCCTAGATTTTTATAGAGATATAAATTCTATTTCTTCGATTAGGAAAATCATAATTTGTGAGGACTTTACTGATTATGATTATGAGGTGTACACCGACGGGTCCAGGATTGGTGACAATGTTGGATTCTCGGTGTGCTTTTTTGAAAAAAATTCACCATTACCTGTTTTCCGCTATAAAATGAATTTTTTTAAACTCTGCTTTCCAGGCTGAGCTAGCAGCAATTAATTTTGCTGCTGGTTGGGCCTTAGAAAGAAATGTTAAGATCAAAGTGTTTTCTGATAGCAAATCCTCTATTGAAGCGATTAGAAGCCCCAAAGTCAAATCTAATTTTGTATTATCAGTTAAGGATAATATGTACAATGATAAGAATCTAGTCAGCCTTGTCTGGGTGAAAGCTCATGCCGGTAACCCGGGCAATGAGCTGGCTGATCACTTTGCAAAAATTGCTTCTTCTTGTGGGGCCGATATGTCTATACCTGCTCCTTATTCTTATGTAAAAAGAGTTTGTAAGGAATTCCTTATGAACGAGCGGAACTCATACTGGAAAAATTCCACCACTGGCAAACGTACAAAAGAAATTCTTCCGTCAGCAAATCTGGACTTATTGATTAGCAACAAATATGTCATTTATCTGTTTACCAATCATGGACCTTTTCCAGCATATCTGTGCAGGTTCAAGATTTTGAACAATCCTGATTGTTTGTGTGGTGAGCATGGAGATGTTGACCATTACTTGACTTCATGTATGTATACCAAGGACTATCATTTACTACTTCCGACAGGTACTGCTCGGACTCACTGGACTAGAAAACTTTGTAAAAACTATTTATTTTTAAACAGGTTGAAGTCAATTTTTGAAATTTCTAGGAAAATTTGTGATTTGCAGCGTTTGTGATCTAAATTGTATATACATATATATATATATATATATATATATATATATATATATATATATATATATATATATATATATATATATATATGTGTGATATTTTAATTTTTTAACTTTCCTAAATAATCTTAACGACACCTCATTTTAAATACTCCTACTTTCATCATAATAAAGGCACTACAACTTTCTTTTCAAGTCACGAGCTTCTAAAGGGGAAATTCCCTTTTCTGGGTACTTAAGCGTTCTGCGCATTGATTTCTGCCTTTTTTCACGCCAACATGTAAGCTTTCAACAACAATCCGCCGCTTAGGCGTAACCTTCTGAATACTGGTCATGGAGCTACGTAAAAATTAAATACTTTACCTATGAAGAAATAACGTAATGCCTGAATAAAAGAAGATTTAAGCAAATATTGTATCTTCCATGATCAAAATGGACTGCATTTCACCTTTTTAAAGCCTGATCTTATATATATATATATATATATATATATATATATATATATATATTGTTATGTAAGTAATTGATTGAGTTTCTATTTTTTCTCATTATTATTATCCATTTTTGTGTTTTGCAACGTTGTTTTTGTGTTGTAGCACCGTTGGTGCTTTTCTGTTGTATGTGTTTGTGTGTGTTTTTGTCTGTGTTTTTCTGTGTTTTTGTTTGTATTTTTTTGCACGTAGCTCTGTAATCTATACCCTCCAAATATTGTAATTTTTTTCTTTCATGACTTTTCTGGCTCCTCTCCGTCGATCCTTGCTGACCCTAAACCCTTTGGGTGAGTCGGTCGGCGTGGGTTATGTATGTATGTAAGAATACTTCGATATCTTCCATAACATTGTATTTACATAATATATTTTGAAGATTTTAATTCAACATTGATGATTTTAAAAAAATATGATCTGTAGCCAATATTTTACCGTAAATATATAGATTGTAAAAATATAAACATATAAAAATAACCGACGAAACTGAAAAATACTCTACTCAAAAAGCATAATAAAACTTTTTTAAGTGATCATAAAAAAAATCCAAGATTGTGAATATCAAAACTAATTATCTTTTAGAAGATCGCAAGGGATATTGCGCAAGACACGCACCTCCAATTCTCCCTCATGTGATATTACGTAATCGCAATCAACATCTGCCGATATTCGGAGAGTCTATACTTATAAAAAGCAATGTTTGTGTGCGTGTCTGCGATGTCCAGATGAATCTATCGCACTTACAGCCATGAAATCTGGCACGCAGGTAGTCGTAATGGTGACTGAATGCACCTCGAAGCTGGAATTTTAAAATTTAATCTAGAAATGTTTTATTTAATATTTTGTGTTGTTTTGGGTCATTTTTGGCACGTTTACGGCTGTAGTATCTTTACTAATGATCGCTGAAAAACAATCCATGCACCATCGGATAGAACAATCAATTTTCGTTCTAATGAAGTTTGTTTTGAACGTCTAACGTAATTTACTGAATTTTGAGAAATTTTTAAAAAATAGTAAGTTTTGCCATCTAAATTTTATTTTTGTTTTTAAATTTGCTGCATCCAAAGTTCTAATAACACTACTATTTTCAATTTTTTTCAGCTTATAACTGCAACGGTTCTGTCGGATTTAAAACAAGAATGGTTAAAATATCTTTTCCCGTTTTTTTAAAATTAATTTTTCCTTGGTCAGTTGAATGTCTTTATTACATCTAAAAATCTACAAGAAATTGCCTTAATTCTTAAAATTTATTCAAATATTATTGTGATAATAAACAGTGATGAAAAAATTACTTTGATCATCTATAAATGTATTTTT
The DNA here is from genome assembly GCA_013235015.1 of Araneus ventricosus. Classification (NCBI taxonomy): domain Eukaryota; kingdom Metazoa; phylum Arthropoda; class Arachnida; order Araneae; family Araneidae; genus Araneus; species Araneus ventricosus. The sequence continues at coordinate 569,132 of BGPR01000177.1, forward strand.
AGATAATTACTTTAAAAAAACACTAAGTGTTGGAAAACAAAGTTTGAAACTTCAAATTCTAAAAAGTAATTCTTATTTGTGAAAAGATTTGGTATTATAATAGAAAAGATTTAAACTTTATTTGGTTAATTTTATTCACTTTATATTATCTTTTTAGCATCTTGCATAAAAAAAGATACTTTTTACTTTCTATTTGTGTACTGAATTGTGATTTTTGTGTTCCAGAGTTTTCTGGCCTTCTCTAACATCAATAACTTTGTGTATCTCTGTACTTATAAGCAGTAAACTGGCATGAAGTACTATATACATAAAACAGAAAAGACAGTTTATTGATGTGCAAATATTAATAATACTTCTTTACATAAAGGACTTTTATTTGTCTTTTAACTTAAAATTTTTAACATATAATGTAAATGGTGTCTGTTATGAAAGAACTAAGTAAAAACATCTACCTTACCTTATTCAACTCTGTAAGCATTGTATTAATTGAAAGAAAGGGATATTGATAAAAGAATTGATAGATAGAATTATTGTCTAATTTATTAAGTGGGAAATTCTCACACCGAAAGTTTGCATTGCATTATAAATTAAAATCACATTTATAATGTTTACACTCATGCAGTATTTGCAAGTTCTTGAATTGATAAGCTGAAACATTTGGCATCAGAACACAGAAAAATAAGTCGGTGTTTGCATGGATTTCCTTATCTTTTAATTTTGTAAACTGTCCCAGGTAGCACAGAAATATTATATAATGTTTGTATAATGTTATACAATATTATGAACACCGAGGAACACCGAATACTGTAATAAAGTATTGTATTGTATGTATCAGTATTTCCGTGATACTAAATTTTCACAAATAATATAAAAACAATGTTTATTTATAAAAATCTTCATTTTAACTCAGGATCACTCGATCGGAGGTTTTATTACAAAAACACCACTGGAACAGTTATTCTTTAAGATGATGAATATTATATCATACTATACAATACAATGCACATGATATTTTGATTTTTACATTGATCAATAGTTTAAGGTGAAGTTATTCTCATGTCCGACAGATGGCAGCACAAAAATACCGTAGCACTTTATTAATCATCGTTGGTTCTTATTTTGAGGTGAAGTTATTCTTATGGCCTCCAGATGGCAGCATGGAAATACAATAACACTATATTACTCAATATCCTGAAAAAGTCTTTGAAAAAAATGTTCATTTGAATAATAATGTTTACATAGTCATTTTGTTTTACTGTATATAAAAGGCGGACCCAATTCAACTAATGAAGTTAATCATAAAACAGCTCTCACATATGGATGACAAAAATTGAGTGTTATTCTCATTGTAAAAATATGACGTGATTTTTTGTTCCGAATCTGGTATTTGATTTTCAATCAATACTGTTATTAAAAATGTTCAAGGCGTGTCTTAATACATTGAAAGAGGAATAAATAAATTTCAAAATTATTTAAAAACCTTTCAAACATATTATTATAATTACTTTTAAACCTTATTGCCTTTTAATTTATTAAATTAGCAAACTTAGATATAAGAGCTAAAATTGCTTCCTCTTTGACTTTTAATTTCATTTTGAACTCGAAATTATAACGATAAAAGATAATTTAATTAAGAAAACTATTCAGATTAATTGTGAATAAACACGAAATTTCGTAGAGATCCGAACTTTGTAACTACATTTTAATTATCATCACTTGATGTCAGTCTGGCTGGTTCAGAGGTAAGGTTCCTGATTCGCATGCAGAAGGTCTCGGGTTCAAAGCTCGCTGTAAGTAGATGTTTTCGAAAAATAACGAAGTGTTACCTAGAAGTTCGGAATTAAGTAATTAATATTTTTCCATGCTTCTAAAATGTATTTTTAAAATATTCACTATAATGTTATATTATATAATATTATTCAGTATAGTACACTATTATTCAATATGGTATAATATTATACAGTATTATATGACATTATCCAATATTATGAAAAACATCGTACAATATTGAAAAAGTCTTATGTTTTACACTGTTTCAGCTTTCTCGAACTTTATGATATAAGACAATATCTTGTGCTACGTGGGTAAGACAATATCTTGTGCTACGTGGGTGGGTATGTACATGAAATCAAAATATACTTTAATAAAATAATTGGAAAAATAAACAAATGGTTTGTAATATTAAATTATAAGGTTTATTCATGTTAAAATAATTGGCATGGAAAAAAGTTTATTACTTTTCCTCTCTCTAGAAAACTGGTAAAATTAAATCAATATATTGAAAAAAAGACTGCAATTTATGTTCTATAAATGTATAATATTATTATAAATGTATATTTTGTAAAAGATAAATGGTTTAACTTCCCCTTAACAATGGACTTATAAAAGCAAGAAAGATGCATTAAGAGCAGAAGTTAAATCTTCCCATCTCTTTCCCGACATTGTTAACGCGACTATTCTTTTTTTTTTATACAATTACCGCGATTCTGTCAATCAAAGAGAAAAATGAATACTTGGGGGTCTATTCTGGTACCCCCGGTTGGGTTGGGTTCCGTTGTTAACGTGCGGAACCCAACCCATCCGGGGGTACAAGAAAAAACCCCTTGCTCCTTCGTGTTCCCGACGAAGCTTCGAATTACGAAAGCAACGTTATCATTCGAGAACGCATATCACAACAGGAGGGGTGATTCACAGGGGTCTATTCTGGTATCCCCGGTTGGGTTCCACCAACTTCCAACTCAACCGGGGGTACCAGAATAGACCCCACAGAAAGACAAAACCGCGATGGGAAGTACGAACTGTGATGGTTATGGTGATCTGCGCGGTGAAGCGTGACCTGCTTATCTGGAAGGTCAACGGTGGAGATTCTGTTTTCCCCGAATGGGTTGTTGTGATGCCCCCCCCCCTTGGGTGGGGAAGGTAGTTCATGCTTTTGATGGCGCCATCTGTTGACAGTACATAGAACTAAAAATAAAACATCGCAAAAAAATTTATTAAAAAGAAAATAAATTAAAATAAAAAAAACACTTTGCGTACATTTTATACAAATGACTGAATCACACTTTTTTGTCAGTAGTAATCATCACTGGTTTTTGTGATTTTTTAATATTGCGTAGAAAATAACTTTTCGTCAAATATTCGTCATCCCTAGATCGAGGTACGGAATCAGACCCTTTCTTTCGGTCGAAAAAAAGCCATGAAGGGGTCTATTCTGGTACCCCCGGTTGGGTTGGGAGTCGTCACTTTTCCCGTTGTTAACATACGGAAAAAGTGACGTCTCCCAAACCGTAACGGTCCGCTGTCGAAAGGCGAAACGCTCCCAACCCAACCGGGGTACAAGAATAGAGCTGTTACTCTTTTTGTTTTTGGCAACAGCATATGGTCAACAAAAATCGTCCAATTTCAAACTTCAATGCGGTGGGATTGCATTTTTGCCTAGTTAATTTATAGTGTTTTAAAATGCTATTGTCATAATAAAATCAAAGTGTTATAATAATGAGTGATTACAGATAAAATTGAATATACAATTTTGAACGAAATGTGATGTTATATATTTAAACTAGCGACACCCTGATAAAAACAGACATGGAATCGAAAGGTAATAGGATTTGAACTATTACGGTCTTGCGTAGTATTTTCCATTTTTTATTGTTGTTCATTATTAAATTTCGAAAGATTTATTTTTCATCCAATGAATGAGGCAGTTGTCAGCCTTCTTATTAATGTTTTTATCGAGTAAAGAAGGTGGAAATTGCTTTATGACAACTATTGTAAAGTTTTCCTCTTTCACATATTAGTTTGATTTATTCTTCTTTGACACAATTTAATTGTTTAAACAGGCTAACTAATTTAGGGATAAAATCGAGATTTCAGTTTAGGTGTATGATTGTGTTAGAGAATTCAAAATATGCAAAAAGTAGACCAGACTGGAACTTCTTTGTGACTGTTTTTAATATAAATTTCATAAGCTCTAACATAATTCGTTATCTAATTTTACCATATTGTAGAATTTGCCAGGAAAGGCAGCTCTGAGGAGTAAAGTTGAATGCATGTATTTTGAAGCATGTTGTCATTATTGGGGGTATTAGTTTAACAATTCATATATTATAGTATTCTGAGGTTTTTTATTTGGGAGCAGGGTTGTTGTGGGGCTGGAATGCTGTTCCGACACTGCTTTTTTTGTATTAGAAATATATAAGGTAAAATTATAAAAACTTCCTTGAAACAGCATGATTTTTATCACCCAGGCTAGAGCATTCTGGTACTGCTTAATTTTTGACTACACCAGTGTTTGGGAGTTAAATATTCATTATATAATTCCACTAATATGTTCATTTAATGAACAAATTTGAATAACTGGGGAAGATTCTATACTACCAAAGTTTTTACAAGGTGCATCATAGCATCATGAAAAGTGCTTAAATTTGAAAATAAGGTCCTTAAAAAGTGCTTAACTTTCTCGAGAAGTGGAAGGAAAACATTCTTTTTTTTTTGTATCCCCAGACATTGAATACGATAAATCAAAAGCATAGTCATAAAGCTTTGATTACTGGATGTATCAAGAAAGAAAGATGAAAGGGGAGAATTCCATGGTGAGATTATATCCAGGGGTGTCAACATATGTTAATGCTTGTAGTCAAGTTAACGAAGGCCCAAAATGTAGTTGAAAAAAATATTAAATCTTATAGTTTTGAAAATTGGTACACATGTTTGAGAGTAGCTCCTGATTAACATACTAAAAGTTCCCGGTCCTGAGCTTGCTCCGCCATCTTGTATTTCATCCCCCATTTTTAGGTTTTCTTGAATATCTCAAAAACTATTCAGTTTTCAAATTACAATTGATTAAACAAATTAAATCATGAAATTCCCTACGAATATATGTATTTATTATTCTTCTAGCTTTAATAGTTTTTCAGATAGTGGGTCTCAAAGTTTGCTGCCATCTTGGATTTCATCTCCCTTTTTAGTCTGTTTTGAATATCTCGAAAACTATTCAATTACAATTAATGCATTAAATAAAAGACTGTAAAAATCTCTACAAATACATGATTTTATTTTTCTTTAAGCATTAATAGTTTCCTAGATAATGATTTCAAACTAGACTATCTTAAATTTCATCATTCCTTTTCAGTTTTTTTCTGAAACACTATTCAATTTTCAATTACATGTAATGCAACAATTAATGATCATAAAATTCTGTACATATACTTGCTTTTATTTTTCTTCTAGTTTTAATAGTTTCTGAGATATTTAAGAAAAACAAAAGAAAGGGGGATGGTAGCAAATTTTGAAGCCCATTTTCTGGGAACTATTAAGGCTAAAACAAAAATAAAAGTACGCTTTTATAGGGAATTTTATGTTCATTAATTTGTTGTATCATGTGCAATTTGAAAGTTAAATAGTTTTCGAGATATTCCAGAAAACTTAAAAATCGGGGGGGGGGGGGGG